>NDXB01003149.1:0-24037 GCA_002631895.1 Agapornis roseicollis
GGGGTTGGAACTGGATGATCTTAAGGTCCTTTCCAACCCTAACTGTTCTATGATTCTATGTCTGGCAAATGCAAGCCAGATGCTGAGATCCCTCTGGTTTACTTGCTGAGGGAAGTGACAGGAAAACAGCTTAAAGAGAATCTGTATCAAAAAGTAAAAGTGAAATGGGGGGAAAGCATTACTTAGTATAAATATGTGTTTGTATTTTATTATCTGTTCTTGTGGCAGACATATGCTGCCTTCCACAAGTTCTGTTTCTGCCAGAGGAAAGGAAAACAAACTTGCATTAAACTTCCCCATAAATGTAAAGGGACTAAAGCAAAATTTTTAGTGACATTTCCAGACTAATTCTATTTTCCAGTTCCACCTGGAGGCAAGTATTTTACACAAGCTAAAAACGTTCCATTAGAAAAAAAACCCAAAACCCAAAAACCCCAAACCGCTTATAAATTTACCTTATTTTTCCTAATGCTGTTGTATAAGCTAAGTTTTGTTATTTTCTGTCTTGGGTCATTTTGCCTGCCCAGTTGTAAAGGTTTTCTTGACAAATTTCATCATAACTTTAGAAATAAGACCTGCATCCTGAAGTCTCTCTTCAAATGAGAGCAGAATTTGTGGCCTCTTTGGCAGCTGGTTAGTGCTGTCTGCCTGCTGGCAAGTTCTTTCCACTGCACCCCCTTGAGATGGAGAACAGCAGTCTTCAGTCACTTCTTGGCTATCCTCATTGTGAATCTGTAGTAATGCCTTGTTCTTGAGGGCCATCTAAGTGCCACAGCACCTAGAACATTTGATGTCTCCATCCCAAAGAAACTAAGGCATTTCTTCGTTCTTTCACTAAACACCTACTTCTTGTGCAGTTAGTACAAACACATGCGTACAAAAGTGGATTTCTACATAAAGTACAATAACAAAACAGTTTAGTGTACGGTTGAATTAGCTTTTTCTGTTCTGCAAATGCAAAGAGTAGAAGGATGCAGAGGAGTTATCCAAGGTGGCATATGGATGGAATGAACCTGAGAGATGGAGAAATACAAAACTGTTGTGTTGGAAACTTTCCCTAGTTTCATGATTATTATTGTTTTCCCGAAAGCCTTCAGGTCCTAGAAATAAGAGGAAAACATGCAAACCTTAAATTTCATAGGGAAGAAAATGTCTAGCTCTTGTTGAGACAGATTATATCTAGGCCATGTTTTACGATTTTAACTTCAAAAGTGACAAACCTGGAGACAGAAAAATGTAGCTATTTATTTTGAGATAGGTGCATGACACTTGGATTTGATGACACCATTGTTAAATGAGGCTATATGTCCTGTTTTCAGCTGGGTTAGAGTTGATTTTCTTCCCAGTAGCTGGTGCAATGCTGTGTTTTGGCTTTAATCTGAACAACGTTGAAAACCCACCAATGTTTCAGCTGCTGTGAGGTAGTGCTCACCTTTTTCAGTCTCTCATGCTCTGCCAGTGTGGAAGGGCACAAGAGCACAGGAGGAGCAGAGACAGGACACCTGACCCTAACTAGTCAAGGGGGTATTCCATACCGCAGCATGTTATGCCCAGTATATAAACTGGGTGAGTTATCCAGAAGAATCTGACTGCTGCTCTGGTCAGGCTGGGCATCAGTCCCAGTGGTAGGCCTTGAGTAGCAGTCAGGACATGCTGCCATAAGCATGTCCTGCTAACTAATGAACTGGAATGAATTAGTTCATCGGTACTATGGATTTAGTGCAGTGGCTCTTCCAAGTCAGCCTTGGTAAAGTGAGTCAGTACCACAGCTGCTCCGAGGACTGGGTTATCAAGGCAGAAATTGCTCAGCATGTCTAGGAAGCACAAAGTTAGCCTTATATTCATGCAAGCCAACAGAAAGCTTTGAACTGGAAAAAAAACCAAACAAACCAAAAAAGCCTAGAATGATGTAAAATGTCAGCCTGCTTCAGGGTGAGTTGCTCAAAATGACTCACTTGGACCCTTAGGGAGAGGGAAAGTGGAATCCCCTGCTCAGTTTATCATGCATAAACAACCCAGCTGAATTTTTACTGTTTTTTCCCCTCATGTTGGATTTGTCTGTGGTCATATTGGTGAACCACGTCCACTTCCTTATTTAGGCTTCTCTTCTCCATTAGTTCCCTGTCTATTCTTAAAGCTGCCATGAGCCTAAGGTTGTAGTTGATACAACAGTCTGTACAAATATAACAAGAACCCCACACTCCTCTCCAAAAATAAAAAAACCCATAAAGCAAAATGACAATAACAAAGAAGCCAGTTAAAATGAGCAAGAGCCAGGCTTGGGTTTCTTGTATCTGTGTATTTCTTCATAGTTAGTGCAATTGTAGTGATGCGATGGCTAAAAGACAGCATGTAAATTAGATCCTTAATGCCATCTAAACATTGTTTAGGTGAATTTGGGAAAAGTAAACCTAGGGAATGAGCAAATTTCTTCCAGAGAGGCCAAAATTACTTCCATTAGCCTAAAGATGTTTAATAGTGCAGACCATAACTTCTCACTACAATGGCTGCACAAGCTTCAAGCTAGATGCAAGCTTGGAAGAGGGGGCCCTAATTTCTAACAAGAATCTCAGAGACATAGTTTACCAGCAAAAGCAGGGAGAGGAAATCTGTTTCTCTTTTCTACTATTAGTGCCATAGTTTCAGGCTTTGAAGAAATGTCTTTTATTTTTTCAAGCAAGAAGCTTTCCCCACAGCACTAATCCACTTTACCTAAGCAAAAGAAGTGGATGTAATTTTGAACTGCTGGAGACCAAGAGGAGAGACCTCATTCTCTTCCACGGGTACAAGATTTTGCCTAAATGGTCTGAGCTGGCTTGTGCTCAGCCTGACAAGAGCCAGGAAACATGGAAGCTGAATGCACTTTGCCTTCTGAGTTTAGAACTGAAAAGTGTAATGTTTTACCTGCTTTTCAGTTATGATCAGATAATTTAGATGCTTCTCTTCCTCTCTTAAACACTGTTTCAAAGAAATTTGCTGGGATTCAAGCCAAGCCATCTCTGATTATGCATTGGAAAAGTAGGATCTCAGCTCCTGTAAACATGTGGAAGGTAATGAATGAAATGAGTGTACAGATTTACCCACTAGCAGATGTGGAGGCAGAACTCCAATTATTATTACCTTTACTTGTTTCATACTCTAATTTTTTACTATTGACTTAATCTTTTGAGGCTGCTTAGGAATGAAGGCAGTGAAAGGAGAGATGACTGGAGCAAAGATGCAAGTGTTAGAATTCAGGTTGTCCATGCTGGTCATATCTACTAGAAATAAAACAGAAATGAAACAGGAATGCTGATGATCTGTTGTTAGAGCTCATTGGCTTCACGTATGACTAGAACTTCTGCTATGCATTTTCTTCATATCAGTTTTCATTTGATTTCTTGTCCCTGCCATCTGTTAGTATATCAGGACAAAGACGAACGATAGGTCTCTGAGCTCTAAGTTATTGTGAGTCTAGACTGCAAATACAGTTGCAGGGAGTCCTGGAAAAAAGACATGGGGTCTGGAAGGACTCACTAGCCTGGAAGAAAAACTGACTGTGACAGCAACCAAAATATGACACAGTTCTGGACAATTCATTCAAAAGACATAAACAGTGAGAAGAGCAATTTAGGAAGATCTAAACCAATTGTAAAGTAGAAGAATCACACAGGCATTTTAGATACACACTGTAGAAGAGCAACACCTGAGATTTGTTGAGTCAGCAACCATCAGCCCTTCCATAAGCAGATGTGTCCCAGCCTGAAAAACTGAATGCCTTTCTCCTATCAAACCCAACTGAAATTTAACAACGGAAGTGGTAAATCCTGCCTAGGAGTTGCCATTGCAGAGCCTGACTTTGTAGGCTTTCTCCGGGTATTTTCATGTCCTCCCAGCCTAAAGACTCCTGACAAAATACAACTGAGTCACTTCTATTCTTAAGATAATGCTACCAGAAGGATAAAAGGGAGTTTTAAAGAAGGACTTGCTTCTAAAGTACAGCCCTAGGAAATGAGCTGCTTCCAAAGTGTTGTTCTCCCACTCAGAAATCAAAAGCTGTATCTTCCTCTTCCTGTGAGCCTTTCCCAGGCATCAGTATTTGTAGTCCTTACTTTGAAAGACAGTTTCCTAAGTACCAGATTCACGAAACCAAGACATGAGAGCATGACCATGCATTGCAGTTGGTGTCTACAGCACTCGCTTTGATAAAGGGAAAATATTTCCAGAATCATCACTATTTTTAAGTTTTTAACTTACTCATAAATTCAATGCAAACCAGACAAGGTACTGGTGCTGCAAGCAGGAAATCTTCACCCAAGAGCAGTAAAAAGAAAGGATGAGTTTGTTTGTTTCTCAGAAACATAGGTGCTTTCTCTTAGCTCTGGCTGCTGGTGGGTGAGGGATCAGTGGTGCTTGCCTGGAACTCCAGCTATACCATCAACACCAGTGGGTGTAGAGTCACCATTTTGGTGGTTACAGGTTACCTGTGAAATTAAGGTCCAGATTAACATTAGGCCACAGCAGCAGTCACTGACAGAACCTACATGTAATACTCTGGCTCTCAAAACTCTGCTCAGATCAAGCACAATGGCTCATATATATATGTGTGTATGTTGAAATAGACAACTGTGTAAATGTCTTTCACACTTCAAATTGCCTCTTACCTCAGATCTCTTATGGTGCCAGGAATATAGTTTGAATGCATCCTTTTTCCTTTGAACATCTGATGGGAAAATAGTTACCCTGAGCTGTCTAAGGCAATAAATTTACATATCCAAATAAAGTGCTTTATTTTGTCATCATACTATATGTTCTCTCTGTCGTTCTACACATCTCTTATTCCCTGTAGAAAAAAGGAAGGCTACTTAGGCAGTTAGTGTTAATATCTTTTCTTATTTGCCAGATGAAAAGTTAAATAAGAAAGTAAGAAATGAGAAAGAATGCCACTAGGAGCGGAACTCAGAACTTGTGTTAAATCTTCTTTCTGCCACAGAAATCTCAGATATCTCCATAAATCTCTGAGCTTTAAAGAAGGCTATGGCTATAAGCACAGGACACAATGTTATTAACTATATTTACCCACCAAAGGCAAAAAACTAATCACATACCCCTCAGTTGATATGATGCTGGATCTGGAAGACATCTGAGATTTGTTACCAAATTCCTTGGGATCATATTTATCTAAATTAAAGAGCTGGCAAAACCATGCTGCAGGGACGTTTTGCTGCTTTGATTCCATAATATGGTTAGGAGACTTTGTCAAGCTCATTTTCTGCAGTTAGCATGACTTCTCTGTTCCCCCCTTCCACCTATGCATACCAGAGTAAGCAGCAAGCCTCCTGTTTTCTGCTCCTGAAGGCTAGCTGAGCTGTCTTTTGTGCCAGCTGTAGCCCATGGGACTTGCATTGACCATCTACAGCCAATCTAGAGCCTCTTGCAGCCTGTAATTGAATTACTGTCAGATATATATGCCAGTTTCCCAGTGGATAAAGAGACTGAGTTATTTCTATTTAAGTTGACAGTGTCTCTATGATGGTAAAAATGGGAACCTAGTTTTGTGTCAACTGAGGACAGTGGCTTTGTGAGTGAGTTTGTGAATTCTATCAAGACTAGGGTGATCAAGATCAAAAGTAGAGGTTAAGCCAAAAACTCAGTATTAAGCTTTCAAGATCTTGTAACTGTATCTGTTAAATACTCATTAACACATAACTGCATTGCTGCATTAAGATACAGTAGTTAGTTGCTAATACCAGCTGTGAAAATCATGAAGTCTTTAACAGGGCTCCTAGATGAACCCTTAGCAGTCACAAATGGTAATGCTGTAAGATATTTTAACCAGAAAGGCTGTAAATGTAGCTGTCAGCTGTGCTGTGTTGTTTCCTTAGCTCAATTCCCTCTGAAGAGAGAAGTCACTGGGCAGCTTCCGTGCCCAGGGAGAGCCAGCTGAAGTGTGAAGGTACATTCTTGTCTCTCTTCGTTTGCCTGTTTCCTCCTTGTGTGATAACTAGCTGTTAAATAAGGGAAGCTTCACATGTCCGATCACATTACAAGTGCTGCAGTTGAAAATGCTGCAATGGGCAAAAGAGAAGAGGTTAGTATTACTTAGGGAAAAGGAAGAAAAATTATTGCAGTTGAACTAGTCAAATTTGAAAGGGCAATGAATGCTATTAAGCCTAGGGGGTAAGGGAGAGCTGCTTCTAATGGAATCAGTGGAGTGAAATTCTCATCACACTGAGCAGAGATACAGGACTGAAAATGGAGGTTAACAGAGAGCACAAAGCAACTGTGGAATATAATTGAAGATAATGAGACCAAAGTGAGTTTAATTAGACTAGTTAACTATTCAGTTTTCCTTGGCATTCATTTGAACGTAAGACCTAGCATTGGAAATCTAGAGACTAAAAGTTTACATAGCGTCTCAACTTTCGCTGCTACTTTTTTAAGGGGAAGAGGGAAGGCTGAATGCCTCTCTGAGAGCATAAAGGCATAATCATTAGATGAACAGTCATTGAGAATAACTAAGTGGAGGAAGGCAGGTGAGTAAATCCTTACAGACTAAACTCTGTTTTTGTAAGAGGATAATGTTCTGATGTCTGATCGAGGGGTAGAGGTGAGATATATTAAATTATAGAGCAAGAAGTGTAGAAAGTGACATCATGGAAGTAAAATAAATTAATAGCTATCATTGGACTTTTAGTGATTGAAAGCCACTTTCACAGTGAATACTTTTGTTGACTTTCTTTCACAGGTATATTGCGATGCAAAAGAATATTTTCACAGTTATGAATGTGTGTCTGCTTCAAGCCCAGTGTGGCTGTTGAAAGATCAAACTTTCTGAAGCCAGTATCTAATGTCTTGGTGGAATCACAACAACAACTTTAAGCCCTCCCAAGCCTTGATTTACAATGATAGTGACTTGTGCGTCACTAGAAGAAGCAGTACTGAATGTTGGAGAGAGTGCTGCTGTGCTAGGATTGCTGGGGTTCTTAGAATCATGGAATAGTTTGGGTTGGAAAGGACCTTAAACATCATCTGCTTCCAGCCCCCCCGCCGTGGGCAGGGACACTTTCCACTAGACCAGGCTGCTCAAAGCCCTATCCAGCCTGGTCTTGATCATCTCCAGAGATGGGACATCCACATCTTCTGTGGACAACCTGTGCCAGTGCCTCACTACCCTCACAATGAAGAATTTCTTTGTAACGTCTAAAATATCTCTCCTCTGTCATCTTGAAGCCATTCCCCTTTCTCCTGTCACTACGTGCCTTTTTACAAAGTCCCTCTCCAGATTTCTTATAGGCCCCCTTATAGGCTGCTCTTAGGTGTCCCCAAAACCTTCTCTTGTCCAGACTGAACAACCCCAACTCTCAGTCTATCTTCACAGGAGAAGTGCTCCAGGCCTCTAATCATACCTGTGGCCCTCCTTTGGCTCCTAATGCTTCCTGCTCATTTTCTGAGCTGCAACTTGAAGTGACGACTGTCAAAAACCCCTCCAAAATGCATTTATTTTGAAGCTGCTTAACTCTCTCGAGCGTTTTCAAACAGGATGTATTGAAACTGCCTAATTCTGTGGAGCTGCATCCATAGCCAGTGTAATGGTATGGAGGATCAGGATGGACAGTAACTTATCTAATTGTAGAATGAACTGAGAGTGAGATAAAGAGGGAAAGTCTCAAACAGAGATCTGTTTGGTGTCTATCATCAGTTCTCTCTATGTGTTCCAACTTCATGCAAATCCGTACTGTTTCTAAGCTACAGCTTTGATTGGGGTTTGCTGAGAAACATACTGTTTTATTTGGTGCTCGCAAACGTAAGCAGTTTAATAAATGAAGGAAGCAAGCTATACCCAAATATCCATAGCATGGAACTGCTTTTCCTGTCATGTCACAGTCTGACAGGGTCAACCGGCAAATGGATAAAAGGAGTGGATCATGGAGGCTTTGCCAGTGCTACTTAACATATTTTCTTTCTGCCAAGGGAAATGGTCACAACTTTTCATCCCCAGGAAAACAGCTACCGCTTGCAGTATGTAGTGGGCATCGGTTTTTAGTGTGTGACATTTAAGGGGAAGTAATGTTGCAAAGAGTATTTGTCCAGAGAAAGATGGGGGATTGGAAGAAATGGCTGCTGCTTCGAGGCAGATTTCTGGTTAAAGAAAGAAACGAGCTGCGTGATGCTTCTGCCAGCGTTCCTTTGGGGCTCCAGCTCTTAAAAACTCAGCTATTGATGTGTTACTTTGCTCAACTTGGAGAACCTGGAAGTTACAAAAAGAGTTGGTAGATGGTCAAAAAAACGCTGATGGTGTTGGTCAGAGGTAGTTGGTGACATGGTAGTTTGAAGTGGGTAAGATTCTGAGAGCAGTTAGAGTTGAAATGAAAACTGCAGTGAGTGTCATAGATGCTCAGTACAAAGGATGGAGTATGAGGAAACAGAGTGCTTTGTTAGAGCTGGCGAGAAGTTTTCTTTGGGAAATTATGAGTTGCAGTGATGGTGTGGGTTCCTAATAACTGATAAGGCCAATTTGTGAATAGCAGAAGGAGAAAACAAATAACTTGGACTGAATGAAGCAAGCATTTGTTGTCAAGTGTCAGATTAGACAGCTGTTCAAATTATGTTGACCTCCACCTTAATTTCTTCAGATACCATCCCTTCAGCACTGAGCAGATTTGATGTTACAGGCAGCTCTGGGGATCCTTTGTCCTTAAATCTGAAAGGACTGTAAGTCTAATATGTGTGGCACAGTACTCTGTGGGAAAGCAACCTCATTAATCACAGAACTGCCAAAGGCAGGGTCACAAGAAGGGCACCTGGGTGATTGAATGAGGACTGACACAACTCCCATCCTACAGAACTCAAGGAATATCAATGAGTGAAGTATTATACAAGGAGTGATAGAGCCTGTAGGCTCAAGTAGCAGGAAGTTCCACTTTTGTTCTGTGTACTCCTGAGAGGAGGAGTGAATCTATACTATACCCCACTTCACTAATTTGGGGGTTTGTGAGTGCCAGTAGGGAGTGAAGGTAAGAGACTGCCTTTCTTGAAACTAGTTTCAAGAGGCCATGAGAGGAAAGACTGTAAGACTGGAAATCGTGTGTGTGTTGGGGGATAGGGGGGGTTTCTTCCATTAGCCTGGAGAAAAGAAGGATGCGTGGTGACCTCAGAACACCCTTTCAGTATCTGAAGGGGGCCTATAGGGATGCTGGGGAGGGACTCTTCATTAGGGACTGCAGTGACAGGACAAGGGGTAACGGGTTCAAACTTAAACAGGAGAGGTTTAGATTGGATCTAGGGAAGAAATTCTTTGCTGTGAGGGTGCTGAGGCACTGGAATGGGTTGGCCAGGGAGGCTGTGAGTGCTCCATCCCTGGCGGTGTTCAAGGCCAGGTTGGGCAGAGCCTTGGGTGGCATGGTTTAGTGTGAGGTGTCCCTGCTTATGGCAGGGGGGTTGGAACTGGATGATGTTCAGGTTCTTTCCAACCCAAACTATTCTATGATTCTATGACAAACTTGAAAGTGCTCAGTGGAGGGACCAGTGAGTTGGTTATGGGGCCAGAGCATATGACAGTGAGGGAAATCTGAAAACGAAGCTGGTCAAAGCCCTGAGCAATGCAATGGAGCTAGAGGTGACTTTGAAGCAGATTTATTATATAATTCTAGCAGACTCTATTTAATATTTGTAAAAATGTTTCCAGTAAACAGTGAGGTAGATGAAATAGATTTAATGTTTTAATGGTTTTAAGGAAACTGGGAGAGACTAGGTAAAAAGTCCTCGGGTAAAAAACAGGGCCTTCGCCTTGATGTTGTGTAAAGACAGAAGCTCTTAGAGAATAGCTGGGTTTAGAGAGTGCTTTTGGGGTGTTTCAGAGAGACTCAGTGGGTGGAGATGAGTGAGTGTCCTGCTCTGTAGAACAGGGGCCTTTGGGAATTAGTCAAAGAAACTAATTGAATACATGGAAATTTTGCATATCATATTATTTCTTCTGGTCCCCAAATATAAACATATTATTCTATCATTTGGCTACTGACTCTGTTAACTGTGTAAAATATATATATATACATATATATGTATGTTGCTGTTATTGCTGGTCATACTCCTTATGATTCAACAGTCCCGAAACTGCCTTTTTTCAAGCATGTCTTTCAACTTGTTCCTAGTTTGGGTTTGCATCTATGTACACTAGATCATGAAGGCGTTCTTGTGATGAACTACAAGGCTTTATTAAGTTATCATCAGACTCTTTCACTGGCAAGGTAATTAAATATAGAAAACAATATTTAGAGGTGAGGATAATTAACGTAGCTCTCACCATAAATCTGGGAATGCTGACTGTTAGTGTGGTTCACTAAATTATTCATAGGAAGCAGCCTGAAACTTAGATTCTGACTTCTAATTCATGCCAAACCATGTCTGGTGAGATGAAGCAATCTCTAGAGTAGTGTGTTCCCTCTGAAAACGGTGCAGTTCATATCCAAATTCCCATGCCCAGTCCTGATGTAAACAAATATATTCATTAATTTTCTTGTGGGAAGTCTAATATATGCCTTGCTAATCTTATTGTCAAGATTTTCTTGCCAAATAATGGATTTGGGCAAAGTTAAGGGTTATTATGCATGCTAGGCATTTTGTTCTGTCATTTGTATTCTTGTTTTGGCAAAAGAATTGGGATATCTCGAAACACTGGAAATCCCTTTGTGTCTCAGTTTCATTATGTGGTCTAAAATTAATGAGTAAGGCTCCTCCTGAGGCAGCATAGGCATATGTTTCACCTATTAGCAAGTTCAAGATGGGGTTTTCTGTTTCTTTTTCATCAGACCTTATTTATTCTGAAAACTGTTCGGCCTTCTCTGGAAGGCATCAAATCCCATTAAAATAAAAGCAAAAACCACACCAGACCCTAAACCAAATGAACCACAATCAGATTCCCTATGTTTCATGTTGTACCCAGGGAGCGGTTGAGCTCTACTCTGCTCTCATGAGACCTCACCTGGAGCATTGTGTTCAGTTCTGGTGTCCTCAACATAAACAGGACATGGAGCTGTTGGAACAAGTCCAGAGGAGGCCACGAGGATGAGGAGGGACTGGAGCATCTCCCATACAAAGACAGGCTGGGAAAGTTGGGGCTATTCAGCTTGGAGAAGAGAAGGCTGCGTGGAGACCTCAGAGCAGCCTTCCAGTATCTGAAGGGGGCCTATAGGGATGGTAAGGAGGGACTGTTCATTAGGGACTGCAGTAACAGAACAAGGGGTAATGGGTTCAAACTTAAACAGGAGAGGTTTAGATTGGATCTAAGGAAGAAATTCTTTGCTGTGAGGGTGCTGAGGCACTGGAATGGGTTGGCCAGGGAGATTGTGAGTGCTCCATCCCTGGCAGTGTTCAAGGCCAGGTTGGATGAAGCCTTGGGTGCCATGGTTTAGTGTGAGGTGTCCCTGCTTATGGCAGGGGGGTTGGAACTGGATGATCTTAAGGTCCTTTCCAACCCTAACTGTTCAACCCTAACAGCTCAGTAGCCCCTGTCCCAACATGTGTGCACACACACAGGGACTGCTAGAACCTTGAAGTGCTCTAGCTCACATGTGCTTAATCAGGATTTACAAGATGAATATGACGGTGTTGGTAGCACAGGGAACAGCTTGCATGGACTTGGCCCACCTCTGGAGATGGTTCATCATGACTGCTGGTATCTATAAAGCTATGGAAATACTATAAATCTGTGGTTCAGAAGGAAATCTTGATGTAGGAATTCTTCAGGCTGTTTAATAGGATTTGATTAAATGTTTACATCTGGTTTTGGAGAGGTGCCCCTCCGGGATCAAAAAGTGGGCAGATGAAAGAATGCTTAAGCCATATGTAATGAAATATGGGAGATGATGTGTTTAGTGTTGGGACAAGGCAATGTTGTTGAAAACAATTTTAAGTTATGGACGTGCTGCTCCCAGGGGCAGCAATGTTGATGAGATTGTAGGATTAGAAGGGTTGAAGGACTAGGAAAGTGAAGGTAGTGTGCAGAAAGCACTGTCCTCACTTGTCAAAGCTTTTCTTACTCATATGTGTCATGTTGCTTGCATGGAGGAATGGCAGCTGCCTAACCTGGAGTCTTTTTGCTGTAGTCAAGATAAGCTTTAGTTACGTGCTCCTTTGGACTGGAACAGCAAAGTCTGAGAATTTTTAACTCCTAAGGTGCATAAGGCTGAGTGCTGGAATAGGAACCTCCAGTATCTGTGTTTGTCTTGGTGTCGAGTGCAGTCTCGGATCAGGAGCTACTTCTGCTGCTTGTGACGGTGTAAGGTTGTAAGCAAGTCCTCTGCTCCATGCCAGGTTCCTAGCTGATAACCAGGTCAACAGTGGACAACATTAGCTAATCTAACCTAAGATGTCTGTTTCTGAGAGAAAAATGATCGTTTTGCTGATATAAACCAGACCCATCTTCCACTGATGACAACTAATTTCTGTCTTTGGCAGTCATCCAGTTTACTGTGATATTGGAGCCTGAATCCAGACAAATTTCCACATCGGGTTCTGGTGTGTGTGGAACTGGATGAGTCAAGTCAGAAAGTCTTGAACAGAGTGAACTGTGAGTTACAAGGCAACCCAGTTACCATTGAAGGTGTGTTGAAGTAGCTCTTAAACTGGGTGTGCTCTGCAGGTGCTTGTTGAATACAGGGTAATTGATTCTGAGGGCTCAGCTTCCCAAGAAATGGGTACCAGGTAACTTGATGTGGTAGGTGCAAAGCAAATCAGAGTCCTTGTGGACTGGGATATCCATTTTATAATTTCTTCTTTTCTCTCTGTATGAAAGAAGGAGAAATGGGTGGCAAATGTGCTGAGGATCTGAGTCTGGGGAGTTTGTCCCAGCTACATGGTAAGATCTTAGATGCAGGCACTGAAAACAGTTAAGTGCCCAATGTGTGAGAGCAAAAAGGGGCTGAGGACTGCTGCTCAGTGTTTAATTCAATGAATTTTCAGCCTGTTGGCTATTCCCCATCTGCATCTGTCATTCCTGATGAGTGGTCTCTTTCCTATAGCAAGCTTGTCTGCCTTTGCTTGTTTCTTACTGCTCCCACTGTCCCTGTACTAAAATGTGATTTGGCTTCTCTACCGCAGGGAAAAACAGGGATTGCAGTCAGTGAGGAATAAGCAGCAATCACGGCCAAATGCTTCATCTTGACTTAATGCAAATATCCAAAGAGAAAAATTCCCAGTAACAGGGAAGCAAAACAGCTTCATAGCAACAAAGAGCAGAATCTAGAATCTGTGAGACAGGATGAGGTGGCATTTCTTTTGTTGTCTTGGGGTGCTTTGAGAGAGTGTTATTGAAATATGCATAAAAGGAGTTAATATAGTGCAAAAATAGTGATAAATACCATGTAATATGCACAGAGTGCATAGGGATTTAACCTTCTTCACAGGAACCTATATAAACTTATGTGTGAGGTGGTTAAGTATTGTCTCTATCTCATGCATGAAGAAATTATGATGCAGGGCCAGATTGAAGAAAGCAGCTTTTGCAAACCTTCAGGGTCCTGTTTCCCTGCAAACTCCAGCACCCTCAGATGCTAACAGCCCAGCTGGCTGCTGCTCTAAGGCTGCTCAGGGAGTGTTGTTTCTTTGGATTGCAGAGAAGCCAGAAATAATGTGATAACTGAGGCAAATTGAAAGGGATCCAACAGTAACTTTATTGCCGGCTTTTAGGGGGGTTGTGTTTGTTTGGTTTGGGTTTTGTTCCACATGCTAGGCTTTATTGGTTCATTTTGTTTTCTTAAAGCAGACATTTTCAGTGCTGAAGCTGAATTCCCTCTTGTCCTACACCTGGTTGCTTTTCAGCAAGGCTAGAAATCGTGCTGCAGTGCTGGAATTTTCAGGGAGTTTCTTACATTTCTTATCTATTTAACACCATTCTCCAGCTCCACAGAAAACATCAGTGCTTACAGCAGGCATTGGTGATTAGGTCCTGCCATTAGGTGCTTGGATATTCTCCCCAAGTTAGTATCTGTCTCAGAGCACCAGATCCTTGAACTGCCTCAGCAGTGTATGCAGAACTGAATTTCACTATGCCAAAGGCTATGGTGGGACAGGAGAGGGTGGCAGCTGGTAATTTAACAGGAGGAGCAGGGGTTGCTAGCAAAATCCTTCTCCTGACTCCATGCAACTCTTGGAGCATGCAGTTGCTAAAAGCAACATTAGCCTTTTTGCAATTCAGTTGTGGAGGCAAATGCACATCAGAGGCATTGCTGCTATGATCCCCAGATAACTGACTACTTTCTTTGTGCCTAGAGTTGGTCTTGGTCAGTGGTGAATAAGAAGGGATGTTGCAGACCAATTTCTCCTTCAATAGCATGTGCTGTGAAGGTCTTTCTCCTAAGTGACAGAAATAAGGCTGCATACTTCAACTGGAGTCCAGTTGTATATTTGTGAGTACAGACAAGGGTTGTGTGTGCCCCTGTGAGGGGTGTACTAAACTTCTGCTTGCTTTGAAATGTGTATCTTTCCTCCTATATATCAGGCTTGGGTTTTTTTTTTTTGTAGCAGAAATTATGCTTAAAAAAATGAGGACTGACCTACTGGTAAAGCTGGCTTATGTGTCAATAATGATGGTAGGATTCTAGTCTTAGGAGAAACATCACAGACGTCATTAGTACCAGATTAAAACGTAAAGCTACAGATGAACTGAATTTCTGCAATGTCGGGTTCTGTGGTCCTTTCTATACCAGGTGGAGATTCTCCTTTGTATTGAGGAACAGCTGGTAAGGAGCAAATCAATGAATCTTTAAAGTGGTGGTGTTTAATTATTAGTCCCAAAGACTGCATCTTGGCTCACCCTAATTCTAGGAGATAAAGGAGCAGACACAGTTAAACCAGACAATTAATTTGGCTTCAGTTCACTATATACCATAACGAATATTACCCCCTTCTTTGCTTTTGCATGTTTCTATTGCATGGGGTTGATGAAACTTTCCAGCTTTCTGTTATAATACCATTGGCAAAGACCGAGGGTCCTCTTGCCTGGTTTTCCTTTTTTTTCCATTCATTTGTTTTCCTTTGTATCAAACCATGGTTTCACATGAAGAGGTCTTTGGCAACTATGCTGGCATTACACAGCTCACACCTGACTGCTCACTTGCCACTGTACTTCACAACATTGCTGTTTTCCAGGGGCTTATGGAACCCGCTAACCCTGTAGAGCTACAGCCCAGTGAAATCAAATGTCACATCTTTACACTAATCTAATTTTCCAGTGATGCTCTGTCTTGGAAAAAACTGGAATGGAATTGAAAGAAATGCTCACAGCTTTGCCACACAGTAGGTTGTAGAATGTTGGAATGGGAATGTAGAAAGTAAATGGGAATCAGGGAGCGTGTGTCTGAGGGATGGAGCAGTTGCTGGCTATTATTCTCTTCACATTGTTTTGTCACTCAATAATTTTGGCAAAAAATCTTTTGGAATGTCCCAATGCTCCTGCATAGAAGTTAACCCCTTCTAACAAAGGGAAGGGGCCATCTGGGAAACCACCTGGAGGATTCACTGATGATTTCACCCAGTTAGGGATTTGTTGTAAGAGGTTTGTCTGCAGCATTCCATCTTGCTTGGAAGGTGATTCATTAGCACTAAAGCCAATTGAAGCTAATCACCAGATAAGGAAAGGGAGAGAGATAATATTAAGTAAGGAAGGACTGGGCAGGCATATGCCAGTAACAGACTGTTTCATGCTGCTGAAATTTAAAGGTTAAGCACACGTTATTACATTAATAGCAGATGACCATAGCAAATCATCACTGAAATTGCATCTAGAATGTTTTGGAAAAAAGCTTAACGTTATCTCTTTTCCATATTTACGTTTTGAAAGTAATGGTGGGGAAATAAATTCAGGAAATTCAATTTAATTGTGAATTCTGCTATGAGGCTGTCCTCTGCTCTTCCTCAAGAGACTGCAATCAGTAACTCTCCTTTTTACGATGCACATCCCAAAATCCCCATTGGCCACAGGTTAAATTTTTGTTGCTGGGGTTTTTTGCTGTTCTTTTAGGAGGGGAACAATGACCTTGATTAAACTTCTAAGTTTCCATGCCTATGTCTAATCCTCCAGCACAGCTACATAAACATTAGTCAACCTGAATTTATGTTTCTTAGTGTGTGCCATAAAAGTCATAAAATATATTAAGAGGTTTTGTAGCTAAGAAGGGTAAGGTTAGTTAATCCACACTTAAGCAAAACTCACATTAATGTCTGTGGTGCTGTTATGGAAACATTCTGAGCTCTGAGCAATGAACCTATATAGGATTGATGTTTAAAGAAAAAAACCCAAATTGTTAGTCCACTGTTTTAAGACAGCATGACAGAGGTAAAGAAACATTGTCAATGGAAGAGTAACAGACTGGTTTGAAACCTGGTATAACAAATCATGTTGGACACTATACTGCTGTCCCTGTGGGACTGCTTCTCTAACCACAACAAACAGAATGAGGTAGATGCTGCAGCTCTATCTATGGTATTGCTCATGCTAATCTCATACTCTGTTGTGTGACACCTGGCCTAGTGTGATATCCCCCTTCCCCAGGGACAGTGTGGATGAAGTGGAACAAAACACCTGTGGTAGTCTCAGCTGCCCGTGTGGAACAGCTATGGAAGAGTGGCTTTCTTCAGGCTAAGTGCCTGGGTCTGAAGAGACTGCTGAGGGAAGGAGGATCTTGATAATCAATTCTGTTACACTCGGACCTTGCAGTGGAATATTTCAGGACAAGTCTCCCTTTTCTGTCCATACTCCTGGTAAGCAGGTGTGTGGAGGCACAGGGTGCTAATAGAGGCAAAGGAAGAGACAACTCTTCTCAGTGTCTGAAAGCTCTGGAGTCCTTTTCACCAAGTGTGGTTGTTTGTAGCACTGTATGTGAATCAGTGTTAATGTAACAGTGTGTTGATCTCAATATCCATATGTGTCAGACAGTAGCACTGGTTACAAAAGAGAGTTCCAAGCTTAGAATTTTTATTCCATTCATCTGCCACAATCTTTCTTTGTCTTTATCTCCCTTCTCAGCACCATTCAAAAACTCAAGAAAATAACATTATGTATTTTCACTTCTAAAGGAGAAACAAATCCAGCATGTTTTCTGTTTGCTTTAAAATACCTGAAGCCCATAAAAATTGCAAGTGTTAAACAGCTGCAATGACCACCAGTCTCTGCCTCTATTAATGCAGTAGGATTTTAATTCTAATCTCTTGCTTAAGTAAGCATCGGCTGTAACAGCTTGAGGGCTTTTGACTGAATGTCAGCTGAGCAAAGGAAAGATGACACCTTGGGAACTTCAGTCTTCAAGAGCTGGTGAGGTGATACTTCTGGAGGGGTAAGAAGGCTAAAAGGCAGTGAAGCAGAAGGCTGACATGAAGATGAAGTTGGCCTTGGCAGATTTGCTTGTCAGCATTTAACTGCGTGCCCCACTGGGGGAGGAAAGGAAAGAAAAGGAGAATAATAGCAGAGAGACCCTGTGGATGGATTCTTAGCAAAGAACGGCCATGTTTCCAAGTTAGCAAGTGCCTACATGGAGCTCAGTGTGAACCATTGAAGAAAGCTGTGGGTAAAGAAGCAAAAGTCACAGTGCAAGCAAGATGAGAAGAAACTGGAATGTGCTAAGATACAATAGCGAGCTGTTAGCAAGCTTTAAAGGCTAGGTTCTCATAGGCTTAATTTAACCAATTGTAACCAGTTGTTGTGTGCTTCATTGTATATGTATCCAATCTTAATACTGCAAGCCCTTGATTATGTATCCACTAATACAGCAAGTTGTTGTATGTGTATCCAAGTATAATACACTAAGTATCTAATTATACAGCAAACTATTGAATTAATACAGCTATTGTATATGTATCCGTTTATAATACAGCAGGCTATTGTAAGCAGACGCAGACAACAGTATAAAAAGGGTAGATGTTTTGTAATAAGTGGCTTTTGTCTGATCTCATTGATCTCTGACTGAGTCCACTTTTATCTGCGGCAAGACCCAGTCAAACCTGAACTGCTAACCAGATTATTTGTGTCTTCTGTTGTGCTGCTTGATGCTCCATACAAAAATAAAGCAGAAAAGCTCACGCATAACATTTCAAATACAAAGAAGCTGCTTCCCTTTCTTTCCTGCCGGCCTTGATTTTCTGGCCTGTGCTCCCCTCCTTTTCTAATCGGTTCACATCCCATGTCCTCTAGCTCTGTCCTTCCTTCCTCATTCTCTCTCCTGTGATACTACTCTGGTGCTGAAACTCCAGCCCTCCTAGCTCCCGCTTCTCTTGCCTTTTGTCTTTTTCCATGCCCCTCTTCTGATACACGGTTTCCTTTATAGGCACATGTTCTATTTTGGCAACTGAAACAGCTCAAAGGATCTGTAGCTGGGGGAAGAAGGAAAGGATGCCGTCCAGCAAGGGCACAGGGAAGGAATATAAGAACTGTTTAATATCTGATGTTTCAAACAACGATGCATGATTCCCCTCACAGGGCCTCCCTGATTCCCCGCTGCCTTCTGCCAACATGCAATTATGGGAGCTAGCTATAAAAGCTGTAGTAATAAAGAAGTTTGTAAGCAGTATGAAGCACATTAAGAATGCTTCTGTCTTTCTGAACCTAGGCACAGGTATAAATAAATACCTTCCACAGCCTTGAATACAGGAGCCTCTTGTACGATCCTTGGTTCTGCTCGTGGGTGCTGTGTGCAGCCCTGCACTGATAGGGCTCTACCCCTCTGCATAGGGGCATTGCTGCACTAGAGGCTGGCAAGGGAGAATGTAACAGGTCAGGCAGTCTGAGTACTCAAATATCCTGCCTGTGAGTGTCTTGCTTGTACCTTTGCTGGTATGTATGCTGTCCTGAAGGCATTTTAGGAGGAGAGAATCACCATTACCAGGGTACAGACTAGTTCCCTGTTCTGCTGCAGGCTGAGGCAAGTATTTGTGACTGTAATAAGGCAAGTGCTGAAGCCTTCAAAGCCACTGGCATAGTAGGACTTGGGGATATTTTCCATTTAGGTCTTGTGTGTTTGCTTTTAAGTCACTGTTGCTTTTTCAGTGAATAATGAAAAGCCTGTAACTATCCATGTTCTTTAACACTGTACAGAAAGCATAACTTTGGCAGAGAACTGGAACTTTTAATAAGCAGATCTGTTTGGTGATGAAGGCTTGTTAGGGACAGTCAGTGAGAAAATGCACAGCTCTGAATCAAGTTTGTTTTTCAGAATGAAACTTAAATGATATTTAAGTGAAGGGTAACAACATCATGAAAAGATTTTTCTATAGCACCCTGTGAATATTAAATGTGTATGATTAGCAGTAATGAAAGACATGTGCAGGGGAAAAAGCAAGAGAGTATGTGTATGTGTGTTGGTGTGTTGGAGAAAAATAGGGTTTTGTTTGTTGTTTACCTCAAATAGTTTTAATGTTGTAATACATGTGAAGTACAAACACTTGTGAAGCAGAGCCCTGGGTGGGGTGACAAGGGAGGAAGAGCTGTTCATGGCTCATGCTATGCCAGCCCAGTGACAGAGAGCAGGTAAATGATGACTGTAAGGAGGTGGGGGTATTTCTACCTTCTCAGGATCCAAAGGTCAGTGAGAGTGAATGGCAGGCTCCTGTCATTTTGTGTATCACCTCTAAGTTCCAATAACCCCAACATAATGTTTAGTTCAAATTTAGGGAGGGAAACAAAAATGTAGAGAGAAAAATGTTATTCCTGAAAGTTTAAAATTCCCAAAAGGTTTCCTTCCCAATTGATATGTTTGTATTTTCCCATAGAACCTGAGAACAAAAAAATTAGTTGGTTATGTGTAAAAATTCTGATTTCTGATAAATCTGGGATAACAAGTGTCTATCTGTTTAGGAGATGTGACCAGATTCCAGCATTCTACTTTTGGGATGCTGAGGAGAGCTGAGAACTGTACTTCCATGTGCAAATTCAACCCTCAAGAGTCAGCTTCCAGCTGTTTTGTTGCAGCATTGCTTCTTGCTCTACTCAGTGTGATGCTTTTGTGGCTTTTCTGCTCTAAGTGAGATGAGGTCAGAGACAAAGAACCCCATGTGACTAGTGAAGAAGTTAAAGATTGCTGCTGTGCTCTGGCTTTTTGCTTTGATTTTTTGTTTTGGTTTGGTTTTGTTGTTTACACAAAGGTCAGACTGTATTTGCTTTATGACCTCACGTTCCTTATTCATTGTGCTTTCATTTTAAATGAAAACATCTTCATGCGGCAGCTTCTGTTGCAAAAAGTGAAGGGTTAAGTGAAGAGCTTACAAACGGAATACATGAGAATTCGCTGAGCCCTCTGTCTGTAAGTATGTGCTCAAAGTTTTTCTGAAATTAAAATCTAAACCAAATGGTCATCTGATTTTAATGACATGAATTTTTCTTTCTCTGTTTTACTGAGATGATACAAGAGACATCCTAGCTNTGGAATACATGAGAATTCGCTGAGCCCTCTGTCTGTAAGTATGTGCTCAAAGTTTTCTGAAATTAAAATCTAAACCAAATGGTCATCTGATTTTAATGACATGAATTTTTCTTTCTCTGTTTTACTGAGATGATACAAGAGACATCCTAGCTCTCTATTATCATAGAATCAGTTAGGGTTGGGAAGGACCTTAACATCATCCAGTTCCAACCCCCCTGCCATAAGCAGGGACACCCCTCACTAAACCATGGCACCCAAGGCTTCGTCCAACCTGGCCTTGAACACTGCCAGGGATGGAGCACTCACAACCTCCCTGGCCAACCCATTCCAGTGCCTCACCACCCTCACAGCAAAGAATTTCTTCCTTAGATCCAATCCAAACCTCTCCTGTTTCAGTTTGAACCCATTCCCCCTTGTCCTGTCACTACAGTCCATAATGAAGAGTCTCTCCCCAGCATCCCTATAGACCCCCTTCCCCTCTCTGTCCTCCCAAATAACTTTCCTGAGACAAACCCACTGTGTGTTATTAAATGATAAGTACCTAAAAGTAAAGCCTGTGTAGGTATGTTGATTGCCATTTTTAGCAGGTGTACAAATCCTTGAAAACATCCTAGATGAGCTGCTTTGGACAAACAGTTTCTTCTGTATTCAACTGGAACAGGCAGGCCTTTCTTTAATTAAAACTCTAGTAATTACCTGCTTGAGAAACTCCAGTGGTAGAAAAACTCCTGATGGAGACCATAGGCAGCAAAGCACAGCAGAGGCCATGCCCGATTCCACTAATTGTAAGCTTGCAGCCAGATTAACCACCCTCTGCTTCACAAGTTGGCAGATCTCAGATGCTTCAGTGTTGCTATATGCAGAAATCCTCCAAGCCAGATGCATGTGCAGCATGTGACACCCACATATTGCTTGCTATGAGCAGGGCAGAGTCATGATCTCAATTTCAAACTTGAATTCTGTCTAAGTGGACAGAGCTGAACGCTTTTGTTTGGAATCACCTTTGTTGTAACTTGCTTAATTTGGTTGGTGGATTGCCAGGACAAGAAATTAATCATGAAATCTTGTTTTATAGTCATGCTATGACTAGAAAAAATGGCCTGGGGGATGAAGCTGGACAGTTGATTCTTCACATGATGTCTTAACATCATGTCTTAACATCATGTCTTAACATCATGTGAAGGATCTACATTGGATACCCTAAATAGTCCTTTCAAAACTGAACCAGTGACTGTGGAATATTCTGCTGCTTTGCTTGTTTAAATCAAATTGGATCTGCCCTTTAACCTGACTTTGTTTAGGGTTTTATCTTGCTTTGTCCTTTTGCTGTTGCCGGAGAAAACTGTTCCAGTGCTGCTGGTGAGAAAAAAATTATCTAACCCATAAATATTAATGTGTATGACATTGGTTTTTTTGGTGGTTATTTTTTGGTTTTTTTTTTGTTATTTGTTTTTTTTAATGCTTCGTGTCAGGTTTTTTGTATAGCAAAAACACGTGATGAAGATGGTGAAGTGTAGACAAGAACAGTCCCATCCATACTGGTGCAGCCCTTGTCTCTCATGTGAACCAAAGGAATGTTTATGAAACGATTTATTGTCAGATTTAGTACTAAAGGTTTTTATGTGCCTTGCACTGGGAAGTTCTTCTTCAGGGCATGCTTACTCACATCAACAAAGCTTAAGACAGAAACATTCTTTATCCATTACATGTATTCTCAGGTGCCTGCAGCTTCATTAGCTTCTAAATCCATTCTTTGCATATCTTGCTTCATCGTGTTTTCCGTAAATTCAGCACTGTAATAACATAATTTCCATATTCTAAGATTTGGATCTCTGAAACTTGGTTTAGTCTATGCTAATGTAGGCCGAATCTTTGCACCAGCCATGGAGCACTGGTCATGCTATCTTGTTTAAGTGCCCACTCAGAGTTTGATGAGCTTACTTCAGTCTTATTTGTAACTTCCTCTATAAGCATTAATCCCATATACTTTGGCAGACTATTTTCAAGTAAATTTAGTATAGAAACATGGAAAAATTAGATTATCTGAAGGGTTGGTGTACTCTAGAAGGAATATGCAACACTTGGCCCTGACAATATACATTGGCTGTAAGTGGTAACAAATTATGTGTACAGCTTTCGTCTGTGCTCTGTGTATTCTTTATGTATCTTCCACATGGTAAAACATTAGATAATCTAACACTTGAATTGTGTATCTGTTTGTTTCAAAAACAATGCTAAAGATAATATGCTACACCACTCCTTTGTAATGCTTGTCCTAAATAGGGTAGGTATGGATGCTTGTTCTAAAGATCACATCAACAGACTTTCCCCTCATTTCCACCCTTATAAGCGATGGGAAAAATTAGTTTCTAAGGTATAATTTACCTTCAAATAACATCAATCTACATGTAAATAAGTAAAGGACTGGCACAGAATCCTACTGAAAGATTTTATCATGTTATATGTGGATGAGAGCTATGAATCATTAATCTTTTGCTATGTCCACTAGAAACATGGAAAAAACCTTCAAAGTTGAGGGAAATTCTCTGTAGAGTGTAGCTGGTTGCTGACCTTCTGTTTTCAGTCTGTCTTTTAGCTTAGAACAGTGGGTTGTTCAGAAATTTGTGTATCAGATAAATGTGGCTACTCTTCAGACTCAACTTCCTACCCATTTTCAGCCAACTCTTTGTTTCAGAAAGTTTCAAGGTTTTGTACATAAATCAACTTTTCTATACAAAACCAGATTCTCTATGGTGCACCTNGGTTGTTCAGAAATTTGTGTATCAGATAAATGTGGTGCATTAACACCTGAGGCTTGAAACTATTTGAAAGGAGTAATTTTTCTACCTGCTATTTGAATTTAGTTGTGGTGCATTCGGGCTGGACACATGTATGACTTTCTGTCACTATGGAATCCAAAATGAAAGACTTTGATGTGTAAACTTTGGATTCTCTTAAGAGCCTGCTTGTGAGGCTCACGTTCTTGGAATGGGAAAATGTCCTCGTGAATAGACAGAAAATGATCTCAAATGCAACATTTTATTTATCACAGTTGCTAGAGAACGATTTCTGCTCCCCCAAATAGTGTTTAGCGTGTAGCCATAGGCTGAATGCATTTGTAACCATAACTGCTAATGCTTAAGACATACGGGAATGTGCCGTTGTCATGGCTGCACTCAGCAGCAATATAAATCACACATTAAACTTCTGATCTGATGTTCAGCAAAGTTTGAGTTATTCTGGGTTTAGATTTGTGCCACTGGTTTGAGTTCATGAATTTTTATCTGCAACTTACTAATTCCTTTCTTTGAAGGACAATCTGATGGAGAGCAAACAGTAAGTGCATTGCAGCTAAAGGGAAATCAGTTAGATCTATGACTGCACGCCTGCTAAGAAAGGACTAATTGGCATACCTGTGCTACCAATCCCTCCTACTGTGAAATCACTTCAAAAGGGCATGTTAGACTGATTCTTTTTCATGATACTATTTTGTAAATGACACTCTTGTAGAAAAAGGGCTTTTTACAACTATGGCTGCATCTCCACTTGTGCTTTTGGCAATCGTGGAGATCACCTTTCCCAGTACTGTTCCTGTCTTGGTAAGAATGTTCAAAACATAAATGCTTTTCCTTCTGCTAAACCTTCCCCCC
>NDXB01003150.1:0-27374 GCA_002631895.1 Agapornis roseicollis
CATCTTTCCTCCCACTCCTCCGGGAGCGGGGAGGAAAGAGGGGAGGGCCAGAAGGGGGGGGGTGGGGGGGGCATGAGTGAGTGAACGTGATGCCTGGCTGGGTTCAAACTACAACACTCTCTTAGTTTCATCCTTTGGCACAAACTCAAAATGCAGGGAAAATTGTAGGGAATTATGAAGATCTGAATTTCCTTCAAGGAATGAGTAGCAGAAGGCTTCAAGCCCATGTATTCCAAAGGGTTAAGTATCACTACATGGCACAGCTCAGGATCAGTTTTCCAAAAGATTTAGTGCCAGTGGCAAAGCACTGGTGGAAAACAGAGCTCAGCGCAAACCAAGAGACATTATATTATGTTGCCAGTGGTCTTGGAGAATTAAGATTTTTCCTTAATAAGAAACAATCCAGAGGTACAACCTCCTTCATCCTTGCTTCAATTCTTCAGCTTGACAGCCTTCAGCTCATTGATGTGGTTTGCGTGCCACTTCTCAGCACAATTACAGCAGTCTATCAACCTGTGAATTTGCAGAGTGACTGGAAAAGACGTCTGAATTCTGTACTCAGTTTTGTAACAGCAAATGTCAGACCTCAAGCTGGAACATTTTTAAATAGTTCCATGAATCCAGGGAAGTGTAAGAAAGACAAAATATAATTTAATATTGGTGAAATAAAGAAAAAATGATCTATTTCAAGAGCTGCAAAATGTAGTAACAAGAATATCTTTCTATCTCTTTGCATTAACTGTAACAGCCCTCTCTTTTCATGAGAGGAATCTTGTCACTAGTTCATCTTTCTCTGCTGCATCAAACAGAAATTGATATTCCTTACAATTGAATTCTTTCACATGTGTTCGCATGGAGTTGTTCTCCACACTGCTATCAACTCGCTTGCAGAACTGAGAAGGCAGTTCCTTTTCCTGGATTAACTCACACTGCCAAGATCCATTTTCCACTAGATGCATTTCCCCAGCACTAACACGCAGCCTGGGGTGAGATTTCCTGCTACACCTGCAAGGCAATATCCCTGCTTTCCTTCAAACCCTCTTTACAATTTCCCTTCTCTCTGAAGCCTACAAAATAATTTGCCTATGGTTAGACAATTGGTAAGCTGAGATCTCTTTGTAAAGTTGATTGATACCGGGCCATTGTCTCCTTTGGTTGTGACTCATCTGTTAGCTCTTATGTTTATTTGCAATGAATTATCTTTCAGGCAAGCAGGAGCTTTTTCTTTCTGGTTCCACACCTAGGGCCTATAAGAAAGGGAGGGCCTTTTACAGTTATACAGTCCCCAAGTGATACCACAATGCAAATAATAATGATAAAAACAGTGTCCTGTCTATACACAGAACCAAGGATTTTAAGTTGTAGGTGAACAGTCGTGCTACTTTTAGCTTGGAAGAGTTCAAATGCTTTATGAGTTTAACTGCTTATTTCAAGTTTACAATGCACTCACCTCCTGCGAGTTCAGGAGCATGTCCAGGTTATCCCAGTCCTTGTAGAACATTTGTTCTTGGTGTATTTTCTCCAGCCACTCCTTCTTCTGTTTCCATTCATTATACACATTCTCCTTCTCTTCCAACACAGCTTGTAGCTTCTGCTGAATCTGAACACAATTTCCAGTAAGAACTCATGTCAGTTTAATACCCCATGGACCAGGGTAAGGTGTGAAGAAAAAGGGTTAAGTGGAGTAGTGGATAAGATCCTTAAATTGCAAAAGAACTATCCAACAGGAAAAAGTACAAGTTCTTGCACTTATATTTGGGCAGAGAGATAATCAGAGGTGCCTCATTTCAGGAATGGAGAAGTGCTTCTTACAGCATATGTAGCAGTCCAAGCCAAGGGCAAAGGAAGATAATTGTTTCTCAAGTGTATCTTCTAGAACCAAATCCTAATTCTTCATCATCTTTAGTAATAACAGTGCAATTATAGCACTTCTAATTAACAAAGGACAGATATGTAAATAAGTTTACAACATAGCATATTTTCCTTATGGGTGAATACATGCCTCAATGTTAGACTTCATTTAATTTCAGCTTCCAAACTTTGTATATCCACAGGCTATCTGTAAATTATTTTTTCCTACATTTTTCTACAGGCAAAGTGATTTACAGTTAGGAAGAATTCTAGTTACTATAGTAATACATTGCAACATTCAACAATTTTCAAGAACTAGCTTGGTCAGATGGGAGAGTAATTTGCATGAACTCTGCAGTTTTATGAAGATATTCAAGAGATGTTAATGAATTGTCAGGGAAGAAGTAAACTAGAGGTATTGAGAAAGAAATAATGCTGTGAGAGTCTTAGAAGCTGTTTAACTTGAGTAAATTTGCAACTTGATTTCCATCTCTCATTTCTGGGGAATTAAACCATACCAGCATAATTAATTCCTGCAGAAAATGTTTCAATTAATTTTTAAACTCTCTCATACAATTGTGTGTTTCTATTGTTTGACAGGTTTTTATTCAGCCTGGTCTGGTATCGATATAACACTGTAAAGTGAAGCAAAGTATTTGTGCAACAACCCAGTTCGGGAAGTGGACAGAATTACCTTCATTGCTCAGAACACAGAGAAGTTCTCAAATAAGCCCAGCTTTGCTAGAGGAGACCCTCAGGAGATGCCAGCACTCATCTACTGCTGAGGTGGGAAATGGAATACATGTTTTTGTGTCCAAGCTGGGCAACACACTGAGGAAAATGTAGGTCATGCACATGGATAATGCCTGAGTGTATGCATGAATTCATATGCACACAGTGTGATATAGTATAGAATCATAGTTACACTTGTGTTGGGTAGTGAATGTGTGTGGCTGAATTCAAATAAGTTTCCATTACCTCTTTCAATCCTGTTTCCTTATCTTGCAAGAGTGACTGTCCTAGCTGTACAACATGACTATACTTCTCTTCTCGTGCTTCAATCTCTGCCAGTAGCTGTTGATGCTGGGTAAGTCTCAGGCTGCTGGTAGATATGTCCCGAATAGTCTCCTTGGCTCTCATTTCCCTTATTATTTCTGCTGTCCATAAGAAATAGTCCCACACCTGGAACCCAAGAAAATGTGAAAGTTGAGGTTAGATTATCAGGTAGGAAAGTCATAGGCCAACCATTCAACTTTAAGTGAAAAAAAGGTAATAAAATCACAGATAAGAAAGAAAATATTTAATGAATTTTAACAAGGCTGGATACTATGACTGCAGGAATTTCTATGTATTATATATGTGTTAAATCAAATATGTTTTGTTATACCATAACCATAATCAACCAATACTGTATCACATTGATGGCAACACGGTACCATTTATTGCCCTTTAATCCATTATTCTTTAAGTGTTTTCTGGTGTGTTCCTTCACAGAAGATAAATTCTCTGTGACTTAACTTTAGCTAATACAAGTCTATTCAAAACTTGTACACATATTCTAAAAAGGAAAGTGAGTGTTTTCAAGTGAAAAACAAACACATTCTAATAAGAAGTAGAAAAAGAGCAAATCATAGGTCAGAAAAAAATTCTTAAGCATATCAGAACCTGCAAGATTCAGCTCTTTAATTGTGTAACTATATGACTGAGATAGATTGGCACAGAAACACAATGCTGGGAGAAATAAAGATGTAATGCGAGTTTACTTTCAAAATCTGATGAAATGATAAAGGTATTTACAATAGTTTAAAACGTCTGCAGCATTCAGCTTAGGCAATTGTAAGCATGAAAATTCCAAACCTAATCTATGAAAGTATTTTTTACCGTGAGTGAGGAAACTTGTGCAAATAAAAATAGTTTGGCATTTTCTGTATAACTTTTTCTGCATTTGATTCTGTATCTTCACCAGTCCACTTACTTTAGGCATCTCATTTGAATTTGTTATAGGTGTTCTGCTCTTATGTGTGAGTTGGTAAAAAATAGGAGTGAACTGTACTGGGGATTAATTGAATGTGACTGTACTGGGGATTAATTGAATTTTGGTATAGTTTGATCCTGTTTGGGTTAGTTTATTCAATTCTGAGGTGGTAAATGGTCTTTTAGGTTTTAAGTGTATTTTAGAAGACTGTTATTTATACTTAGAGCTCAACAAAACAGTTCTTTTATTGCAGAGAGCGAAAAATCTTGTGAATGATTGCTGGCTGTTCCACTGAAGGAAACTATGTAATGGAAATAGCTTCTTGCTTGTTCCATTTTACCCAGGGATTTTTATCTATGTCATGAAAATTTTGCAGAGCTCAAAGCTGGCTTGTGAACAGTTCAGCCAGGAAAAAATATTTTCAGAAAAGCATCACAAAATTGAAATTAACTAAGCTAGGGTCCTAAGAGTTCAGATTTTAAAGCCAAGATACTCTTGCCTTAAAGGTAGTGAACACAGCTACGAAATGATTCTATAAAAAGACCACGGTCCCTTTAAAGGGATCTACATAGTGTACATGCATTGGTGGCATTTTGATTTGCAGAACTAATTCATACATAGCTGGATGTCACTGTAGAAACTAACACTGCATTTGGTACTGCAAATGTCTAAGAATCCTCGAGATTTTAAGCTAAACACTAGGAAAAAAACCCAGAAATCTCAGGATTTTAATGTGGAACAAGTCAAGAGCCAATGAGAGGTTATTGTACTGCCACTGTCAGCAATATTTAAGGATAGACTATGTATCAGTCTGCAGGAAACTCTGAAACAGAGCCTGTCCAAGACCATGCAGATCCTAGTACAAACTTCAGAACAAGAACCTCGGATCATTCAGAAATATTTGGAGTCTATGTCTAAATTCCTTTTCCTCGACAGACTTGGAGCCCTCTGCTGTTACTGTGTGCTGTCAGTTAGGGCTAGCTCTGCTATTTAATCAGACTAAGAGTGTACTTGATGGGATTCAAGAAGATACACCAGAGGACTGTGTAGAATCTTCAGTTAATGAAAAGGCTGCTTTGTTTTTGTTTCACTGCTTAATCTGTGTACAATTACATTCAGCAATTTGGGGGATGTTCTGAAGAATAGCTGCTCTAACCAATCATAAAGCTACTGAGATGAGATATGACTGTATAGCCCTGCCTTGTGCCATTTAGACAAGCCAACCAAATTTGCAGAAACAGCTCTTCAGTTCTTCAGGAATCATTATAAGAAAAGGAGGTGAAAATTGGGAGGACCAGGAATATTCCTTATCTGCAGACTGACATCAAGAGACAGTGAGATGCCTGAGGCATAATGCTATCTAGGCATGTCACTGAGAATAGTCACCTGGCTTTGTCATTTTATTTTATAATGTTAAGAAAGCCCTTTAATGCTGTGTAGCCCTCTGTTAAGCACTGACAGATTTATATATTTTAAAGGTGTTCATTGCTTGTAAATTTATCAATGAAGATGAAAGGACACATTGCCAGAGTAAGTAAGAAATGGGCTATAGTTCTGCCATTCAGATCACAGGATGCATAACTGCTCAGTTCAACTGAACCATTCAAGAATATGAAGAATGTAAAGGTATTCTGGAAATCTACCCTAGCAACTTCCTTCATGATAAAAGACAACACCCTTGCTACTTTAGTACCTGCTATTGCAGTACTTGCAGCAGTTACCTACTGATCTGTAGTGGTATAGCTCAAGTGCCTTCAATGAGACTCCTGACATTTGCAATGTACTCCATTAGCAAATCATAGCTCAGTGACCTACTCAGTTCTTTGGAGACAATGCTGCTGTACATTGTGGGTGATCGTATGTTGATATATGCATGTCACTGTGTTTAAGAAATTTGAGAGGTTTCTGCAAAGACCAGTGAGTCACATTGGATACATGCCATGAAGTAAGTTAACTGAGGGTTATTGCATTGCAAGAACAAACTTTTGGGCATTTTAAAAGGGACTGTAACAACTATTTTTATTGCTCTTACTCAGTTTCTGATAACACGCCACTCCTGTGAAGCAATGAACATTTCTGACAATTATCAATTATATTATAGACAGTTGGATACAGGCTTTCCTTCCTACAGAGGGTAAAAACCTTATCCTCTAACACCTTTTTAAATAGCTAGAAGCACTTAAATACTTGATTAATAACACAGATAGCACGTACAGCCTTTTACATCAATCTTTGCAGCTTGGATGTACACCCATGATTCACACACATTGAAGGTTATCTTTCCCCTGTACACCAATGGATGGAAGGCAGAAGTGCTTACATGTGCCTGAAACTGGTAAAGCTTGTATGCTTGTTCCAGAAGTTTCTTGCGCAGTTCCACTTTAGACTTCAGGGCCTTCCAGTTGGCCACTATTGCCTGCTGCTTTGCTTTAATGTCTGTCACCTGCTTCTTTGAGCAATGGGTGAGCACATGATCTGCAGAGTGGATCAGTTCCTGCAGCTATATGCAGGGACAAAGAAGAGAGTAGGAAAAACAGTCAGAGAGATGCAGCTAGTATCAGAAAAGTACAACAAAGGCTATGATAATTGTACATGAAACTACAGCTTAAACAATTTCTAACTTAACTTTTCTCATGCTAGTGTCCCTAATTTCAGTTCTGTGGAATAACAGTGACATCCAGTGTTTGCTAAGGCTCATCACAACAGTGATGTTTCAAATAAGTAGGCGTATGTTGTTTCTCCTTTTTACAGTACCATTTATTACATGAGTAATGCAAGCAATAGGTAACTCTCTCGTTTCGCCAGAGACCATATAGAATAACATTCTCTTCATGCATATTTCATGCTTTCTTACCTTTAAAAGTAACAAGCAGCTGGTGGGATCGATTCTAGTGTTACCTGTTGCAAGGCCAAAACATGAGGCCATAATACTGGGATAACTATTTCGCATGCTATGTTAACTATACCATTATACATACTACTAAACAAATGGACGAAGAGAAAACTCATATTAGTTTTATTGGTCCAGTCGAAGCTAAGCAAAGCCCCAAATACAAGCAAATTGTTTTCATAAGCTGAAACTTTTCATAAGTTTGTATAAGGAGCCATATCCTTCTTACAGTCCACTTTCTACCATGCTAAACTTGTTGAAAATTCCAGACTGCCCCATCCTTCCTTCTATAATCCTCTACAGTCAATGAATGCATGCTGTGTTCAGTGAATATTCAGTTTCTCTGCACACAGAACAGATTCTGGATGTTTCCCTGTAATTACCTGGAACACTTTGAATAAGGCTGTAAACACATCATAAAGCCTGGCATGACCACAGATTTCAAACAGCATTCAAAAATATCCCTGTGAATCAATTCAATAGTCAGCGCTTATTATAATGTGTCCCTTATTTGCAGCACTCTAAATGATCCACTTTGTCATGGCCATAAGACCTCAAATACATTAAAAAAGCAGAAGACTAAGAAAGACCTTTAGAGATTTCCAGGCTTTCACAGATCTACACATTAAAGACCATAAATGACTTTCATTACCTGCTGCTCATTCCCAGACAGCTCATGCTCCAAAGCCACATGGTTCCGGAGCTGGGTTTGCACACCTCTCATGTCCTTAGCAACATCATCTGGAATACTTTTGGACTTCTCCTAGAAGGAAGCAACCAGAGAAAGCTTTTTTAGTTTTTACTTCCAAGCAAAACACACTATAAGGCTACTGTAATCACTTTGTGTAGTGCAACGCATTGTTAAAGACATCTGGGTTATTAAACTATGATAGGTGAAAGGAGACAGAGACATCTGTTCCAGTACATCTGTCCTAGTAACTCACTTGTAAATATCTTAGTGATTAAACTATCCAATTGGACCATGAGATGAAGGTTCAAGTCTTTCCTTGGTCAGACAAAACAGGAGAATGTCTTGCAGACCTTTGTGGGGAGTCAATCTTGAATAGCTATTGCAGTGGCATATTGTGAATACTTAATGGAGTATTAACAACCAGTAGTTTCAAGCCATTCTGTAGGATACAGGTGGTCTATTGTGAACCACCTTTAGATAAAAATTTTGTTAGAAATGCTTAGGAAAGATTACTGTAAAGATGAAATGGAGAAACCACCACATAAAAAGGGACTTAAATATTTAGCTCAACAAAGGCTCAGAGGGGATGTAGTTGTCACACAGACATACACTAGGAACACAGCAAGGAGAAAGAAAAGGCAATTCAGCTGGAGGACAACATTGTTGCTAGAATAAAATTATTAGAAACTTGCTTCAGGTCAGTTTAGGTGAAAATTAGAAGAACATTCCTAACCATTGAAGAAAAGCCTTTCTATAACAGATTCACAGGCTGATTCATTGTACCAACAATGTATCTGAGAATTATAAGAAACCTCCACAAGTTAAGCTAAAATAAACTTCGAATGAGACTTTCCCATTATTTTTTACCTCAATATGGGCCAGAGCATCTGTCAGATCTTGGTAACACTTGTGAATCGCTTCAGCTTCTCTCAGCCGCTTACCTCGGAATCTGGTAATTTCCAACAGCTCCTCCCAGGAGTTCCTACAAGGGAGGATCCAGAAAAAGACCATATAAAAGGAGTAAAGGAGACTAACAGTCTGAAGACAGACTGAAAACAAGTCCTTCCATTACTTTGTTTTTCATTTCTGATGTGAAATTCCGTTGGAGCAATTCTCTGAGTGGCAGCATGTCTCTCACCCTACTCTGTCCATGTCCTGCCTGCTCCAGGCATTAAAATAGATGATTCTGTATAAAGGTCCCCCTCTCCAGTATGCTTTTCAGGTTTTATATGCAGGACTTGGAGGACTGATTCAAACCCTACTATTTGTTCATGAAACATTCACTTTTGGACCAGTTTGGACCTATATTCATAGAATCATAGAATAGTTAGGGTTGGAAAGGACCTTAAGATCATCCAGTTCCAACCTCCCTGCCATAAGCAGGGACACCCCACACTAAACCATGCCACCCAAGGCTTCGTCTAACCTGGCCTTGAACACTGACAGGGATGGAGCACTCACAACTTCCTTGGGCAACCCATTCCAGCGTCTCACCACCCTAACAGGAAAGAATTTCTTCCTTATATCCAATCTAAGCCTCCCCTGTTTAAGTTTGAACCCGTTACCCCTTGTCCTGTCACTACAGTCCCTAATGAAGAATCCCTTCCCAGCATCCCTATAGGTCCCCTTCAGATACTGGAAGGCTGCTATGAGGTCACCACGCAGCCTTCTCTTCTCCAGGCTGAACAGCCCCAACTCTCTCAGCCTGTCTTCATATGGGAGATGCTCNTCAGCCTGTCATGGGAGATGCTCCAGTTCCCTGATCATCCTCGTGGCCTCCTCTGGACTTGTTCCAACAGCTCCATGTCCTTTTTATGTTGAGGACACCAGAACTGCACACAATACTCAGGTAAGGTCTCATGAGAGCAGACTAGAGGTATTAGGCATAAGAAGCTCAGAACACCTTGATACTGTTCTTCAGAGTAGTCATGGGATTCAAACTTGAAAACCAGGAGCAATAAACAAGCAACTAAACTCTTTCAGTTAGGTGATCCTGTTTCAAAGGACAAAGGAAGTTCATTCACCCCTTACTTGCAAAGCACTTCTGATGCAATTGACAGGAAGCCAAATCAGCAAGCATATAATGTCTGCATTGTAGTAGTCTCTTTTTAAACAAGCCATGGCAGCAGTGAGCAAACCACATATTTTGCAATTAGAGAACTGGGAGAGCATGCCTTTTCCTTTTCTAATTCCTTCTCACTTCCTCCTTGTTGAGAGTGAATTGAAAGGACAAAGCCTCATAGAGCTATCACAAGTCTCCTACCTCAGCTCTTTCTGCTTCTGCCGAATTTCCCGAGAGTCAGAATGCCCGCAGTTCAGCAAGTTGTCTGCCAGCTGCTGGCAAGCCATAACTCTTTTCCCAGCTGCTTCCAACTGAAGTTGGAATGTGTCATATTTGGCACAAAGTTGCTTTTGAAGGAAAAACAAAAGTAACAAAACATTTTGAGTGTTCTCTTTCCCCAAACATACCTACTGTATGTTTGTACATACAGTACAAAACACAGGTAATAAGATGATCATATTCAGAGATGGAGAAACTGCAGAGAATGACTCCAAAACCCATGAAGAGATACAAACTATTAGCAAAACTATGAAGTCTGCTATGTAGATGGGAAGCAGAAACATTATTACCAGGGATAGACACAAATATTCAATGTACAATGAATTTAAATTATTAAATTATATGTATTTACTTCATGAATGCAAATGTGTGTTCAGTACTGTAACTGAATAATGTAGTCTGATTTTAAGATTTAAGATACAAGATATTTTGAAATAAATTATAAAAATGAGGATTCTGAATGGCTATTGATTTGTAATGGGCTGACATTAATTTCTGCGCCATGTGAAGGGGTCTGTACATCAGCATTTATGATGAAAGAAATCCTTAATGGACACCACACTGAAATATCTGGTTATTACAAATAGAAAGAAGTTGCTTCTGAAGGCATAGACATTTTATCATGCAGTTCTTTCTTGCAGCTCAGCCCCCATGGTAACAGCATGGAATTGTTAGGCAATGCTGCTTGCCTGTCATAATGAGTCAATCCTTCCCACCCACTCTTCACCCTTTTCCCTCTCTATCTCGCAGTTATTTATACTTACTTCTTACTGTATCTTATAAGTTTTCAAGGACAAATTTAGAATCTTTTTACAGTCTTACTACATATAGTTTGGTTGACTTTTGATCTGTCACTCAAAAACCTCACCAAGACATGTTCATAATCATTTCCATAGTCTTCAGAGCTGGCTGTTTGTTTCTGCTGAGTGATCCAGTCTTGCAAATCTTCATATTCTCGTAGATACTCATGCAAGACAAGAGTCTCATCCAGCTTCTTCCCTCTGTGGGGGAAAGGAGACAAGACAATACAATTACACCAAGGAGAACACTCAGCAGCTTTCTTCCTACTAATCCCCCCCAAACCTCTCACCATCAAGGCTCATTCTCTCTAATGAAAGAGCTGACTTTTTTTTTCCTCAGGATTGGAAATCATGTTTGTAGGATGACAACTTCAGCCAGACTGAATGGCTGAGTTTCCAAGAAAAGCACTGTGCCCAGCTGAGCTCACTCCCTGGGTTTGTTTTTGTTGTTCTCTTTTTTTTTCTTTTTGGTTTTGTTTTTTTCCTACTAGAATACTCTCCATTTTTTTCCAGGTCTGGAAAAAAAATGAGAAGGAAATCTTTCTAACTGAGGCTGGTGCATCAGAAAGGCAAAAGCTATGAAATCCATTTATGCAGTTCTGCTCATATTGCCTGTTCAGCAAAATTGCTGCAACCTACTGCATACTTCTGGTTATGAAGAGTATTTTATAATACAGACTGAGGTATAAACAAAATATCAATTTTCCATCTGCTAACACTGCCTGGACATTGTTGAAACATTCCAAGAAAGTTTAACCTAGCTTCCTTGTAGGAATCACAATTGCTTGTCACATGAGATGTAGCCTGCTGAAAGACTCCACCAAGGACAATGCGGGTCAAAGGTCCAAACCAGAGCACCAAAGAGGCACCGTAAGACATGGATTAACATTAAGCATGAATGAACAAAAACCATTTCTGTGTTCAGCAAACACAAAACCTGTTTCTAGATACTGAGTATTTTCCTGAACTTTTCATTCACAGAATTTTCTACTGATGCTTGTACTTTTTTAATTGTAAACAAGAATAGAAACAAATTGTAAAACATTAGCATTTCTTCTAGGTTTAATTATTCTAGTATTGTACTTGCAGAGCCCCATTCCTTTTCTGAGCGAAATTTTTGTGTAGGGAAAACCTAAACTGTTCAGATATTTGTTACTTCCCAACAACAAAATGGAAGTGCTTAAAAACCTTGTGTACAAGCAAATTGTCGTGTTGCAAACATCTTACTATAACGATAATAGAAAGGAAGTGAAATGAAAAGTAAATGAATGATCAAAAGGAAAACCTTTCCTATACTAGCACTGCCATTGGTCATATAAACAACTGTAATTGTCTCCCTTCTGCTAGGTAATGAATTACATCATTTTCAAGCAACCTTAAGGAAACCTTTTAAAAACATTTTTTTTTTTCCTTTTGATAGCAATTCCAAATACCCCAAAGGCAAGTCAGAATGTGGCATCTCAAGTCACATTACCGGCAGATGATGAAGGGTAAAGAAGAAATTTGGGGTCTTCAAAATCCTTAACATATATCCAAACTCCCTGAATAAAATGTAGAGTTCTTGCTTAGCAATTATGGAAAGCTCATAGGTGTATGGTATTCTAACATAGAAACAAGTGATTTCCTAAATACAATTGAAAAAAGAAAAGATAATGGGTATGATCTGAATTCCAGTGAGGTAACTGGAGATACACTTTGTTAACATCAGTGGGCTTTGAATCAAACCTAGGATCCAAGGGGTAGCTCTAGTTTATACCTTGCTGCTGCTAGTTCTTGCAGCTCCTGGAGTCTTGACTGAACTTGTTCCTTTGGTGCATCAACCTCAACATACTGGATGAAGCCCACTAGAGGAAGAGTTTGGGCACTTTCACTCAGTTCTTTCATCAGATTTTGGTAAATGGCAATCTCATGCTCCAGTACCTGGCAGAGAAAAAAGTTGATTGAGAGCCAGTTGTCCAAGATATTCGGTGTTTGAACTTTTGCACCAGCAATGGTGTAGTCATTGAGACATTTAAGAGGAGAAAAACTTCCTGGAAGCATATGACATTTGCAAGACTTGATCTAGCAATACTTTTGGAGGGGGAAAAAAAAGTGTACATAAATTCAAACAAATAAGCTGAATAAATTCAGTTAGAAATTCCTGATGCACTATTAGGCAGAGAATTGCGTTCCTGGAATAATACTCTATATGTATTTTGGATTTTAGGAAGAATACCAAGGCTTCTGCATTCATCTGTTGAGACTAAATAGAAGGTATCAGATCATAGTCAGTTTTGGCCTCAAAAAAATGAGAATATTCACCAGTATCATTTTTCCCCAAAGTGCATTTTTTCTGACTATATTACTAAGCTTCATTGATCTTTTCTATCAGTCCATTCACATGTAGACATGCACCAACACAAAATATCTTGTAGATGGCTGGACACTTGAGTATCAATAGAACAGAAAATCTTGCAACTGCAGACAGACCAGAAAACCAAGCCAGCATACAGAATTTAAGCAGAGAAATACCTTATGTTTCTTGAGGAGTTTCAGTGTTCCATCTTCATCCTTACCATAGTCCTTGCTTGTCACAAGTGGGTATTTTTCTGCTATCCAAGCCTCCAGGTCTGAAGTATTCATTAAAAACTGTCAGTTAAAGAGAAAGTTATTCAGTTTCTACCTTAACTTTCAAAACACTAATGTCATCTCTTTGACCTAATAAATTCTATGGGGAAGGTGCAATGTAAGATTTACCATGCTATTTTATTAAACAACAAATAAAGAATATTTCATAGGGTGAACTACTATCCCACAATAATTTTCCAAATCATATAAAGGAGAAAGAAGCCACAAGATGGAAGACTTCAGTATTGGATAACTAAGATCTTCTCCAGGCATCAAAGCTCTGGCAGTAAGTTTCAAGTTGTTTCACTTTACTTTCTTCACATCGGTATCCTTACTTGACCCTTCCTTTACCTTATTCACTAAGGGTAGGGCCTAACTGTGTAACATCACTGTGATACTTCTCATTACCCTCTGTGAGAAGTTCAAATCACCTCTAAGAATCAGGCTTCATAAAGGCTATAGGAAAAGAGAGCCAGATAACCCAGTTCTCCAGGGAACATACTGCAAATGCCGTTTCTGTCTACAAAACTCTATTCCCATGAGGCTGGCATCACATGAGTGAACTGAACACCAGTCCCGGTGAAGCTGTTCTGTTATTCACTTTACAAGTTTGTGTGTCCCTATGTAAGTACATTGCTGTAATTTGTACCTCCTGGAAGCCAACTGAGTGCTGAAGCTGCTTCATCCTTTCCTCACAGGCCTTCTCCAAGCCCTGCCAGGCAGTCATCAGCTCCTGGCATTTCTCACTTATTTTCTGAGCTGATGGGTGCTGACCTACGACCATTGCCTTTCCTTTATCCAGGACCCGCTGGACTTGCTGTCTGTGGGCATTCACTTCCGCCTGCAGTTCCTGGGAATGAGATGAAATAAAAAATAGGAATAAAGGAAGGATATGTGAGGACAATGAAATTCTGTATATTCCTAGTCCTAGGACAGTGGGCAGAGCATAGCCAGTGGACACAAGGACTGTCTATTTCTACAACAGCTACAGCCTCAGCCACTAGTCCCAGCACCTCTTGTATAATACTCTGCTCTTGGTGCTGCCATTGAGGGAGAACATAAGAGTCTGTAAGGTGGCAGCAGACATCCCTTAACTTCCCTCAGCATTAGTCACCAAAGTCCTCAGCTTGGTGCTCTGACCTGGTCCTAGCCCTTCTCCTTACCAAGAACCTTCCCCTACCCAGCAGCCAGAGAGGTTTTGGATAGGAAGCAGGACAAGGGATGAGACACAAAGATGGGGGATTCAGAAGAAAGCACTGAGCTGCCAATGGGAAAATAAAATATCCCAGAACATGAATGGGCTGGAGGATGATGGTAAGAGACATTGTCAACACTACCATGAAAATCCTTAGACTCCTGTTTCATAAAGCCACCTCACTGATCTTATAACCTTTCTTATGGAACCTTCAATCCAGCTACTGCAATATTCAGTGTTGCCTGCTGTGCAAGGCAGCTCTGAGGTGCTGTGAGGGCTGTGAGGAACTGCTACAAAGAACCAAACTCTCTAGAAATCAGTGTTAACCTGTCTTTATAATTTTATTGACGATGGCTTATTCAAACCATTTTGCAGCAGTACAGAACTAAAAGAAACATCAAGTGGCTGTTATATGCTCTCCAAGAGAATGTAGCATGCACAGACCCCAAGACTGTATGTATAATGAACCAGTAAGCACAGAACAAAATTAAGAAAAACATATAACAGTCAAAATATTCAACCCAGATCAACCCACAGAGCAAATAACTATTTCTTTTTCTATTTAATGTGAGGTACCCTAGCTTTTTACCCACTTTTAGTGGGAAGAGCTACAAAATTTTCATAATAATAATAATACTGCAAATTATATGAAATTTTGCAGTTCCCACAAGAATTTCATGTTTGCTCTGAAAACAGAGCCACTTTGCTGACTTGTCTCAATCCTCTGAAGCCATTTTATCTGGACTAGTGCTGGAATCAGTGAATATACTCATTGAAAGTGTGGCAATACATTTTGCTTGCAACCACCTTCCTGAAGATAAAAAAGAGTATAGGTGCTTGTCCTGGGTTCAGTAGTTGAACCAGCTACTAAACAGCTACTGAACACCAGCTACTAAAGAGAAGAAAAACTGACTTCAACTGCTGAACCCAGGACAGTGCTGCTTTGCAGGTTGAGGTGAAATGTAATGTGCCAATATGCTATAATGCACTTGACTAAAAGAGTTACCTTGTGTTTTTGCAACAGGTTTTGAGCCACATCCAAAGACTTCCCGCAGTTGGTGGAATGGGCAAGAGGCAATCGCTCATTAATCCAGTTCAGTTCCATGTCATGATAATGGTAGAACTCATAGAGATCCACTGCAGCTTCCAGCAACTTACGCCTCTCATCAAGAGGTGCTTGCAAAGACTCAAACCTAGGGGTCATCCATTAAATATATGTTAAAACAAAGCATTACCCTGCTTCTGCCAAGGGAATTAGGCTACGATACCACCATGAAGATTAGAAAACACTGGACACTCCTTTGCAATTAAATTTCAATGGTTTGTAGTGACTGCATATTCAAGAATCCCTTCTACAGAAGGCTACTTTTGGCTAGTAGCCTTACATAATAACACTAAATATAAGCAGAGGAAAAGTGATTACATTTTTGAAGTCCTAGGCTTGTACTGTGATGTTTTAAGGAATTAGTCACTGTTGAGTGCTGGATCACTGCACCTCTTAGAAACAACCAGTGCAAGACCTGTGGGTAAGCAAAAGGCTAGGGGAGAAGTACAGTAGACAAGAGAAAGGTCCAGTAATAAAGCTTGAGACGGGTCAACAGGGAGCTTTTCTAGGAGGTTAAACAAAAAATGTTATTTGTCATAAAGGGCAGAGACAAAAAGAGAGTGACTGCTCACCTTTTCAGATATTTTTGTGTTTCATCCAGAATCCTCTGTGAGTTAAAGTGATTGGTGGCCATTTTCCTTGCATGGGATACAATGGAGTTCATTTTCTCTGCCAGCTCACGTGTCTCATTTTCCAGCTGTCTGTGCTGCTTGAGTAGATCACGGCTGGAGCGCAAATCATGGCCTGTCTCAGATTCCTGAAGAACTTTCTCAATTTTCTCTATCTTCTTTTTTGCATCCTGCCAGGGAGAGGTTACAGCACACTTGTACTGATGCTTCAACATCAATTTCTTTCATTCAGCCCCTCCCATGATGTCTTCCTCAACATAGTTGTAAAATCCATATGTCCTTTCTCTGTAACATGACGGTCAGGAGTCTCTAAGAGGCATATCCTGGGAATATTTTGTTTTGTGCATTATTTTTGACTAATCTCTCTGAGGCACTAAAGCGCATCATTTAAAACAGTCTCTTTGAACTATCTTCAGTGACATAGTACAAAACAGTCAAGCAATCTTCAAAGGCTTCAGATAACAGCCACAACACAACAGCAGTTCCATGACATGACTGGTATCAAAACAGCTTCAAAGCACATTGTTCCTCTTGTACAATTTGCCTGAATGACATGTATCACCATGTCACCAATCCCAAACTGACTCCAAGTAAGCAGTTAGTTATGTTTGCAGAGCACTGACCCAGGCAGAGAGTTTTAACTGTTTACCCAGTATGAGATGGTCACACAGATACAATGCTGATCCTGAGTTCAACAGCTCTGTGTCTTGGTGCTGTGCTTGCACTGTTACCCTGCTCATAGCTTTGGAGTGAGCTTGGTCAGCATTATATTGGGTTTTCTCTCCTGAGACGTAGGCAAAATGGACACCTTAAAATACACTTTCATCTGGATGATATTCTGCTCTTTTTTGTGAGGACTACACAGCAAAGCAACCAGGCCTGTAGGTCATTCCTCCCCTCTGTTCCCTATCACCTCCTGACCTGGAGCAGTTCCATAAGCTGTTCTTGCTGCCCAGCCTGTCTCAGCTTGTCACCTCGTTCTATCATTTTGGAATACAATTCCTTCCACTTCTTCTGAAGCTCTGTCATCTTCTGCTGGATAGAAACTGCAGCATAATGGTTGTCTTGAATCAGTTGGTTTCCTTGCTGGAAAAACATAGCTCATCATTATTTATTTATTTTTTTTTTTTTAGCAGATTAGTACCTATGAAATGTGGTTCAAGATGAAAGATTAAGCTCCAAAACAGCCTTCACCTTTATCAGTGTTGNCATAGCTCATCATTATTTATTTATTTTTTTTTTTTAGCAGATTAGTACCTATGAAATGTGGTTCAAGATGAAAGATTAAGCTCCAAAACAGCCTTCACCTTTATCAGTGTTGCAAAGTGCTCCTCATTAGCCATCATTTCCTTCTCAGCAGCCTCATGTCGCTTCAGTTTGCGTAGAACATTTGTTGGATCGCGGTAGGATTCATCTGAGGCAATCTTATACTTCTCTTCCATCCATATAAAAAGTTCAGCAGCATCACGATTAAACTCCTTAAAGAAACAACAGGATTAAATTGATTTAGCTTCTGAGTGTTTGTGGATTTGCAGTTTGTCCTCGATGTTAGGATAAAGCCCTGATTTTTTTTCCTGACTGTTAGGAAATGTGATGTATTTTCACATAAAAGTTGTTCTACATAATCAGCAATCTTAACTGAAGAGGTATGAATTTGAACCATTGATGGGTTTTTAAGCCCTCAGAGTAATATTACTTACTCCCTTTATTGCCACATTGCTATCTACTGTCTTTGTCAGTGAAGGTTTGCATTTTTCATGGATTATTTTAAACATAAGTGGTCCAGTCTTCCAGTATAACTTTGTATCTCTTCACTGGAAGCTAAATTTAGAGGGATAGAGCAATAATAAGTAATGAACAGAATAAACTCATCCAGTAGACAAAACATTTTGTTGATATTTTAAATTCGGTATTTCCATTTTTGTTCTGGTATTTTGTTATGTTTGTGGCTTTGTAAGATTTATCACCAGTGCATCACCTGCTCCCTGGAGAATGAAATTCTTTGTCTCATAGCCAAAGAGAAAATGAACTGCAGTAGGAATACTCAGCGGTTTCAAATTTGTGTCATATTAAGCCAAAGAGTAAAACTACTTCACACATGCCTGACCAGATCTACAGCATCAGTCCTTTTACCTGCAGCAGTAGGGAATCGATCAATTTCTGTTTTCTCTTGGCATTGCATCGTATCAGCCGCTCCCACCTTTGCTGAAGAGTGATCATTCTCTCTTCAATACTACCAAGAAAAACAGGAAGTCTGATGTAGTACTAGCCATATTGGTCCCCCTTGGTTTAGCTGTAGTCATGACTATGATATAAATAGAATCTAGTTCAATGCATCTATTAACAGGAGGAAGGGATATACATCCCTGTCCCATGACCATGCTGGGCTCATCTGGACAGCAGCTACTGCTTGCCAGCTGCTCTGGATTTTCCTTTTGCATGGCTGTATTACATCAGTGAATTGCAGCCATGTAAAACACTCATACCTTTCTCTTTCCAAAATATTCGACCTTAACTAATAATTTTCTCTGTGATGTAAATGCAATGAGGCTCTGGAATAGCCTTCTTGTGGTAACAGTGCTGGCAAGAAATTGGATTTTAAGAGCAGTTTCATATATTTGTTCAGGGAATTTTCAAGACATTACCACTTGTGATCACAACGTGGTCTTTTTTGACCCAAGAGGTCCATTCTGACCCTGCATTTCCAATTCTTATTTAAGCAGAGGTCCCCTTACTAGATTCTACTGGCTCTGGAACAGTAAAAAAAATCACAGATGACATTCAGCTTTAACAAAAACATGAGGCTGCTACTGATGAGTTATTTCCTTGTGAAGTCTTCTGTAACTTTTTAACAGGAAACATTAATTCTAATATGTAATACCAATAAATGAAGGAAAACTTGTTTCATGTGAGCATTTAATGAGATTACGTTAAAGAATTTTTAACACTGTATATAATTTATGATACAAGGTGAATTATACTAGTTTTCTGTCAAATACTGCTTTTAATTTATAGCATTTCACTTATTTGTCCTGAGAGCATAAAAAGTCTTTTTCTTCCCTCATTCAGCAGGTCACATCAGTCAACTAAATGCTGGCTCAGGATTTAGTTTGTAATCCAATGCTAATCACACTGGATCATTTATTAAAGCTAAATGAAAAAGGAAAGAGTTTTGAACTCACACACGAGATGCAAAGTGCCTGTTCTCTATTAGCTTCACCCCATTTTCATTCAGTGCTTCAACTCGTCTCTTCAGCGCCATCAGCAGTTGTTCAAATTCCTGATGCTGCTTCAGCAGGCTTCTAACAGCATCTACATGATCCTGCATTTAAGAAAGAAAATCTGATCAAGTCTTATCTTGGTCATATGTTGTTTGTATAGCAATGAAAAAAAAAAAAATCAAACCTTTTTTTTCTCCTTCAGGCAGGAGATACAGTGTACAATTTGCATGTGCTAAAGGACGATTAGGGCTACAAAAAAGCAGCAGGTGCTTAGGTTTCTATCATACCTCATATGTCTGGTTTATGTTTCTATTATGGTTCCATTTTTACCCTTTAGTAAAATCTGCATTCTAGATTTATGCCAGCACTCCAGCATATCTAGGGACTAGCAATACGAAAGGCCATAACTAAATTAAAACTATACCACTAAGATGACCCAAAAGTATCCAAGTTTCAGTTTCAGTTTAAAACATAAAAGACAGTGAGATCACAGCCTCCTCCTTCACTCATCTTGTCACTGTTGCCTGGATTGTCTTTTCCATCCATTTGCATTAATGTTTTTAAAATACTCAATGAAAAGAAAAAGCTTTATTTATTAAAAAGTCAGGTTTTTACTTCACTAACAAAAAAAAAACATTCAAACCAAAACTTTTTTTAATGGTTAGCCTCCAAATGGATGAGTCATTGTATATAAATCACCTGACATGTACAGATACAGCAACAGATCACAAAAAACAAATCTAGCTCTTTTAAAAATGTTTGCTCTCAAAAGACCATAAAAACATTAATAAGAATGTGAAAGTCTGGTTTCCAATGCCATGACCACAAAAATGAGGAAATTGATCTAATTAAGAATATTGCTCATATTCCCTGGACGGGGAGGTGAAGTAGGAGAAAACAGAATCAACGGCTGTACATACCCCAAGGTCATCTCCTCGGAGGAAGGCCTCATGGCCAGAGAGGGCTGCATTGATACGGTCACCCTCTCTGTTGAACTTTTGCAATTCCAGGCCATCCTGCAGCTTTTTCTGTCTCTGTTCCCACATTTTCTCCAGCTCTTCGCTCTCCTCAGCAAGGCGCTTCATGGACTGGCGGACATCTGTGGTCCTGCTGCTACTGGGTTGTTCCTGGATTACTTTGCGTCCTAGTTCTTCCAGCTGTACAAATCTACCCAGAGTCAAAAGGAAAAGTGAGACCTTACTGTAAAAGGGCATATAAATTCTCTTTCATCACAGCTCTTTGTGCTCTTAGCAGTGCCTAGACATTAAGTTTTCCTCCCTCTCTTTTGCTCTTTTCCTGCTAGCCATGGTTGTGCACCAGAAAATGCAGCTGCTTGTTTCCTCAGATACATGCTGGAGGCGGTAGGTGAGATTGCCCCATATAAGCAGGCTTTCCCATTAAAAGGGAAAGAAGTTGCATTGTATCTGGCACTTCATATAAGTGCAGAAGGAGCACTGAAGATGGTGATAACTGGGAGCATAAGACCTGAAAAAAGAAGGACTGAAGAAACTGAAATAAAGTGCAGATGGCACTGCGAGTGTGAGTGTGTCAGGAGAGCTTGTAGAATACTACTGCAAACACAACAGCTCCTCCTTCACCCAGTCAGCCATCAGGATGGGTATGTAAGAACTAAATAGATGTTGTGTTCTGCAGTTTCCTTTTGACAGTAAGTGTCAAGAGCATTTAAATAAATTTTGGGTGTCACTTTCATACACAATTTATATACACAATAGACATGTTTCATCTTCAAGTACTGTTGTCATATCATCCCACTCTGCCCACTCTGACAGAATCTCTCTACCTTTCTTTCTGAGACCTAATTTCTTTCAGCAGGTCTTGATGTTCCTTCAGCAATTGCTCTGCAGAAGCCACATCGACACCCATTTCTTCACTACTCAGTTTCTCCCGAATGCCTTCTGCCCACAGCAGGAGCCTGCGACTATCTTGCAGGAAGGACTGTTGATTTTGGGCCTGCTGCAGAATGTCCCGCTTCTTCTGTGTCTCCAGCTTGAGCTTTGCCAGAAGCCTTTCCATGTTCTCCACCTGCTCAGTGATGGCTCTGCTCTCTGCAGGGTTGGTGTCCTTAATCCTACAACAGGAAATGTATTCAAATGAATGAACACTTCAGGCATTTAGAGCTTGAACCAATATTATTTAAAAGGAATGAATTTGTGTATTTACATTTCCATTAAAAGGAAAGCCAACCAAAGCAACAAATGCTCCACATTAGCAAGAAATATTGATATGAATATCATGTACTGCAGACAGCGCATCTCTTGTGAAAGCCTTTAACACTGTTGTGGTTCAGTCGCTCATTCGCATTGTAAACGTACAGAAAACATAAAGTAGTAGAAAACTTAGAACTCATATTTCAAATTCCAACTCCTGTGCACAGTGCTCTGCTATCTTTCTTCCTTCATCCTTGCTTCCCCCAGTTACCCTCTTTCAGGACCTAAATGGTTTTTCCACAGTTTCAACTAGGCTACTCCCATTAGTGGAGGTAATTTGTTAGAGCCACAAACAATCCTGTGGTATTTATTCTCCTATAACAGTGAAATCTGGAAGCAATCACTTCTCCAATCACCCAGCCATATTCAAGAGGGATGATCTCAGTCCAGCAGGTAAACCAGTAAACTAGTTCTTCAGGTTGCTAGAAACAGAAACTCCAAAAGAAACTCCATAAGCTGCTCATTCTCCATAATTTACAACATGTTCTTAGAAAACTAGCAAAGAATATGGAAACAAAGAGTAGGTTTCTTACGACTTTGCGGCACTCCTCAAGTATTCTATTTTCCTCTCTATCACCAGAACTTCTCTCTCAATTGTAGACAGTTTGCGCTTGTCTGACTCCAGTCCAGCAGGTGAGTTCCCTGGTTCCAGATCTCTGAGTTGGACCATCTTGTCTTGCAGAAGTATTCCTATGCTCTGACAGTCCTGAAGAAATGTCCTCACATCAGCCACTCCAATCAGCTCGGAGCCTTTCTCTTCCTTCAGAGTTTCCATGTTTTCCCACCTTGGAGAGAGAGAACCCATTTATTCACATCTAGCTTTATCTGCTACCCCAAAGCTTGCCTTTACCTAGAGAGCAGATTCAAGTTATAGCCTTTGTTATACATGAGCTATTTCCCTTTTCTAGTCAGAAAGTCTTGTACAAAAATTTCGTCAGGACATACATGAGTTGAAGGACTGAACACTAGAATTCCCCCATAACATCAAAGTTAATCTCAGTACCCTCTCAAGCAAGAGGACCCTGCTCAGATGTCCAGAACACACTGGACATGATGCAAATAAACAACTCATCAAAATCAGGACCTGGTTATGGTCTCAGTTCCAGCTGGGTGACATGGTGCCAGGAGTATGTACAGAACATGTACTAAATATAGTTAATGAAGTCAAACAGGGTTTGATGCTCGTTTCAATATTTGTGAAGGGTACCCTGCCCCTGAAGTTTAAGTAACTACAGCTGTACCTGAATACAGCAAACAGCTACACATGAAAACCTCCCCTTGGGCCAATACTGGGACACAAAAACCTAACAGACAGGTATTCTATCTGTGCAGTCTAGATTGGGCATGAAAGCTCAGTTCTCCAATTGTCCCCATGAGACAGTAGGAGCTTTACCTGATGTTGATCTCTTCCAACCATCTCTGGATCTCATAATATTTGCTGGGACTGATCTTCCCATATTTAGCAGCTAAGTTTTCAATATCTCCCAGCTGGCCTTTCCCTGCAGCTAGTTCCGTTAAAAAGCCCTGAAATAGAAAAGACATAAGAATGCAGAACTTGAAATTTTTCCATATCTATGGACATGATTCTTAATAATCTGTCATATCTACTTATCTCCCACTTCCACTCTTGGCTTCTCCATTTACTTGACACCATACACACCCAGGGCATATCGTTCCCTTATAGCCATCCTGACCTCCCCTGGTGTGCACACTACACACTTATGCACGTATGTCCTCCTCCACTGTAATGTGAGTGCACTGCAGGTTTTTTTCATCATGCATTTTTGTTTTTCAAGTGATATAAGATAAATCACAAAAAATCCTTTTGTGCCATGATACTTGTACAGGATATTACATCCACAGAAGTTAAAGGCTTCAATAAGCTCAGCATAGTTTGTACAAAAGAAATATTTGAAATATCTATGCATGACTCCATAAGATGAAATGAATAAAAAGACTCTTAAAAAATTTGTTTCTCAATTTTGTCTATTCTCCCAAAGTCAGTCTAATTTAAAAGGTGTCATCTGTGAGCAGGGAAAAGGGGTACCTGGTATTTCTGCTGCATGACATCCACATTGTCTGCTTGAGGCTGAAGAGTCCGGAAAATGTTCTCTTTATCTTTCATCCATGACTGAAATTCTTCACAGGAGCTACAGAAGCGATAATATCCAATCACCTCCTCTAGAGCCTTTTTTCTGTCCTGTAAAACAGATGAAGACTGAAGTATTGTTGCAATAACTCCTTGCCATTTGCAGGGAAAAAAAACCCCAAAACACTTCATTTAAACTACAGGTGGTAGCTTTGTAGTTTTGCCAGACACTGCTGAAAGAGAACAGAACCTGTTTCCTTAAGATCACAATCCTTCTTCCCAGAGCAAAAGTGTAAGAGAAGCAGTTGGAGAGTGCTCAAGCTCTGACAGGCAGCAAGGCTGTGCTACTTGCTGGCAATGTCTGAAGATTCACCTCAGAAATCTATGGAATGTGAATATGGAATATGGAATAAAACATGACTTTGTTGGTCTTTAGGGCAGAACTGTGGCAGTCAGGAGTGAAAATGGAGAATGCAGATCATGGTTGGGTTTTTTTGCTGTTATCAAGCAAAACAGCCTAAAGATTCAGGAGCTGCAGCAAGCAAATATTATGGAGGAAAAAACCACACAAGATCCCACTCTTCATAAAGTAAAAAGACTCTCCACAGTAAATGGGAAATTCACTGATATAAAATACATTTTGATACCAAACTGTGGTGATAATCTCAAGCCTTTAGGTCCCATGGGACTTCACCGGATTGAGGCACATTCTTAAACTGAAAGGCAGAAGCCTGCACAGCACTTCACTTAGCCTTTGGACTTCACTTGCTTTGGACTTGACTGTTTTTGAGAACTGCAAAGCACTGCAGGGGATACTATACCTCAGCCATGCTCTGTAGATTCTCATAAAGCGAATCTATTTCACTTTGGGTCTTCCAGATGTTCTCTGGAAGAAAATGAACATCTGGACTGGAGGTTCTGGTGAATGCAGTTTCAGATGCTGCCCAGGTTCGACTGAATGGTAGTTTAGTTGTCTTTTGATTTAAGTCCTCTGGGGCTTCTGTCTTCACCATCTGTTAAGCAAAATTCAACAGCATCAATGGATGAATACCTCTGATTTAAATAAAAGTTTCACATGGAAGCAAAATCTGAACTTGCTGGGTCAAATCACAGCATTCTGACCCATTTCCAGTACTTGTTTAAATCTGAAATTTGTTTTAGATTTGTTTACAGAAGCTTATTTTAGCTCATTTCAAAATCTGCTGATTCAGGAAAAATTCTAATTTTGTGCCCACATCAAGGTTGTTTTGTTGGGCTTTTTGATTTTTAAAATTGCCAACAAACCAAAGATTTCACTATGCTCACAGTTCTATTTGTGGTGATGTTTCAGTACCCAAACATTTCCAGTTTCAAAGCCTATGAATGTCCTAGTAAATAAATGTTTATTTGTACATTGATACCATCTTGTCACATGCTTTTTCATGTTTAATAAAAAGCAATGAAATTTTTGTTTTAATAAAAATTAATGTCCTAATGATGAGGTAAATGAAAGAGACAAAGTGGTGCTCATAGCTCGCAGATTGGTTTGGCTAAACATTGAGTAATAGTGGAATTATGAAAGAAGCAAGTTATAGAATGTGTCATTTGTCTCCCTTGAATTGTGTTGTCAAACGAGCTGATCTCAAGTCAAATGTTCCCTTTTAATCAGTGAAAAAGAGGGGCATCTGCAAAGGTTGACTTCATCCCATGTGCCTTAAGCATCCATCGTGGGATGATAACAATTGTTCCTGGAGCTGTGGGTTGATTCATTGCTGTCTTAGATTGACAAAAGAATTTGTAAGGATGTTTAGATTAAATGTCTGCTTTTTAAAGCTAATTGAAATTAATAATGTTATGAGAATAAGGAGTGAGCAGGTATTTGTAAGGACTGGTATAGGGAATGCATATTTTTAGTGTTTTACAGAACACTATCTAGGTGGGCTATGAGTGGCCAATGAAGTTCTTTGTCACCTAAAAATTCGCCTCAATTGTAATTAAAACTGTCTTCTGAATTAAAAAATCTTCTTGCGTAGGTCATTTGGAATATTCTATTCTGGCAAATTCAAAAAATTCTACATAATTAAAACACATTTTATTTACACTCTTCAACAAAATGTGACACAATCCCTCATCTACTTACTGCAGCTGGAGCTTGCTCTGCTGCAACACCAGCTTGCTCTTTGAGGCGTCTCATCTCAGACGAGTAGGCTGCAACCTCCTTCTCCAGGCGCAAGTGACGGTGCAGCAGTGCTTCAGCGCTCGACTCATCTTTTCCGTAGTCCTTGCTGGCCAGAAGGGGCTGCCTTTCTCGCAACCAGGAATTTGCTTCATCAACATCAGCAAAGTACTGGAGGAACACAGGGAAGAAAACATTTGATACTGGATATGATATAAAAGCACCATATCCAGCTCTTTCCTCTTTTGAAAATTATGAGTAAGGAGACATGCCATTTGGTATGTGTAGCTATAAGGTTACCTTAAAGTGCTGTGAAACTGAATGGTAGCTCTAAATCCGTGACGCATTTCATAATCACATCAAGCACAGATAACTCACAGAATCAAAGTGAGTAAATAGATTCAAGGATTGCCTATAACTCTTTAAAACCCCTACTTCACTAAAACCTCATGGCATTTAATAGACGTGGTAAAAGAATCCACAATGTATGATGTTGGTAAGAATGTGATTTCAACAGATGTTTTCTAAGGTTTCCAAGCAATAGTCCAACAATGAACTCAATTTACAACTAAAGTTTTCTTCTTTTTTCCATAATTTATGGTCTGCCTGGCTATGATTGTAAAAAGCAAAACAAGATTTTGAGATATAAAATAAAGGTATAATAGAAAAAAAGAAAACCCATAGTAGCAAAGGGTTATAGCTAAAGCACCGTAACAATGTTAAATTTACCAGATAGAAGAGAGAATTTAGATTTTGTCAGGATTAAAGCTATTAAGTTTTGTTCAAGCATCTCATGGGAGCAACAGCAAAAATACTTAGGAAAAGGAGAATGAGAATGAGAATAGCTGGCATAATGTTATGTGAATTGTGAATGCTGCTTTTATAAGAGCTGTTTATTTGCAGATCTGTGAATGTTTGTAGGTGTAAAAGTGTAGGTCAGCATGACAGGGTCAAACATTTCCCAGGATTTGGAAGTTCATGGCAGATCCAAGTCTCACAATATGTTTCTTTTATTGTTGTTGGGATTTTCTGTTTGATTGGCTTGTTTGTCTGTTTGTTTTTCATGTTAGAACAATGTCACACAGCTACCCAGATCTCACCTCAATACTCTGCATCAGCACTATTACGTAGGCTATTTCCATCAGCATTTTTAACTTAGAGCAACACCAGCTGCTCAAATCTGCTCATCTGGCTTGCAGGACAATTGAGACTTTGCTGCCAGAGATCTTCTTGAAGACCAACACCTGAAGGCTTCCAGCCACTCTTGCCCTTCATAAGAGAGCATGCGGCAAAACTGAGTGTCCTGGGTTCAGCAGTTGCAGTCAGTTTTTCTTTTCTTTAGTAGCTGGTGTTTTGACTTAGCCTGGGAACAAGGCTGATAAGGCCGATGTTTTTGGTTGTTGCTNGCTGCTCAAATCTGCTCATCTGGCTTGCAGGACAATTGAGACTTTGCTGCCAGAGATCTTCTTGAAGACCAACACCTGAAGGCTTCCAGCCACTCTTGCCCTTCATAAGAGAGCATGCGGCAAAACTGAGTGTCCTGGGTTCAGCAGTTGCAGTCAGTTTTTCTTTTCTTTAGTAGCTGGTGTTTTGACTT
>NDXB01003151.1:0-19882 GCA_002631895.1 Agapornis roseicollis
GAAAAGAAAAAAAAAGGCATTAAAAAAAAAAAAAAGTAGTACTTAAAATCCGAAGTTTTTTGTCTCCAAAGATAGGGATGGGGGGAGCTGGGCTCTGCCTCCCTCACTCACCAGCCCTGCAAACTTCAGTGTCTTCTCCAGGCAAACCTGCAGTGGGGCCCTGCCCCGCTTCCACTGCATGTACAGAGATGGGACAAGCCCCACGCTCACCAGGAGCTCTTTTGCACCCAGCTTTTCCCATCGCAGGGTGCTTGTTCTGCCCTCAGCATGGCAGGAACGGAGCTGCTCCACAGGGCTGAGCCATGGCTGCTACTGCCTTGTTTGCTGCAAATTCCCAGCAGTAAAGAGCAGTGAGGAATGAATTGATTCTGTGCAATCTCTTCACTAGATGCAATTATATCTTATGATCTGGTAAAAGCCAGGATTTATTTCCTACTTTGATAGGCAGCCTTTCTCTTCCTCTGATGTTTTAGCCATGAATCTCTCTCCCTCTCATTACATTTTATCACCATGCAGACAGTTTGAGGAGAAGGACATTTCAAACCCTGAATTAACACACAAATGTAGCACAACACCCTCCCAACAAACACGCAAACCCCATGCCCTGCAAGAGCACAGAAATACGGAGAAAAGTAATTGTGCATTAATGCTAATTGAAACAGAGAGGGCCCCACTTAAACCATTCTGAATATGCATCAAGTGAATAAAGAATTAATGGAACTTAAAAAACTACACATATACCCTGACACAGAGCCACCCTTTCTTTTCTTTTTCACCATTAACATTGTTGAAATGTTTTCCATCCTGGGAATAATTGTCTGTTTGTGAGTGAGAATTAACCCATGACTCATCAGATCATCGCAGAGCATTCCCTTTAATAGTTAGAAATACTCTTCCATTTCTTCATTATAAGGCTGGCACAGGGTGCCCAGGGAAGCTGTGGCTGGCCCATCCCTGGCAGTACTCAAGGCCAGGCTGGCCACCACCTCAATGCAGGATACCCAGTCATGGCTATATTAGATATATATTATTATACATACACCCTGTCCAACCTGGCCTTGAACACTGCCAGGGTTGGAGCAGCCACATACAAATACATCTGACTTTTGTCTTTCCCCTTCCCCAGAGTCCCTCTGTGGAGCTGGAAGAATTCCTCCAGTGGAATGTAAAAAGGAGCTTTCCCGTGCTGAGCAGCCTTGCCAAAGCCTTTGAGCTAAGACCGAGCAGCCCAGCAGTGCCAAGGATGAAGGAACAGCCAGTGCCCAGCGTGATCCAGCACCTCAGACCCCACGACAACATCTCCAGGGGCTCTGGGCTCCCGGCTGCCGCCTTCCCCTCCATCCACCCCTTTACCCCATGGTTTCCCTCCAGCTGCTGGGTCCGTCCCTCCCCTGAGCTGCCCTGGGGGCTCCAGGGCAGGGTTTTAAGGCAGCCCCGCACCATGAGCTCCCCCCAGGCGGTGCTGCCGAGCGCTGCTCCGGGCACGGGCGGTGTTAGCGCGCTGGGAACATCCCGAGCTCGCTGCTGCCGCCCCAGCTCCTGGCGCTGATCCTGGCACCGCAAAGCGGCCGCTTCCCCAGCGGATCCCAGCTCCAGCCCGGCTGTGCCTGGAGAGCGGCCGAGGGGCGCTCCCAGCGCTCCTGCCTGGAGCGGTCCATGGGCGCGCAGCCCTACCCTGTGCTCCCACTGCATCCCCAGCTCTGTGGTACCTCATGCAGGCATCCTGCCTGCTTGTATCCCTGTGAGACAGAGAGGAAACAAACTCCTAAGCAAGGAAATCCAGGAGCCTGTTTTATTCAGCTCATTGCAAGGCTGTAATAGCCTTCAGGTGCCTTAAACCAGCCCCACCACTCAGGGTGGTGGGTGTAAACTGTGTGATGAAGCCAATTTCTCCCTGCTGTAGCCATGGGCTACGGAAAATCAGGCACTGAGAGGGCTGGTGAAGCTTCCAGCTGAGCTGGAGTGTGACCACAATCAATGCCTTTGCTTTCAGGAATGCTGCACTCCAGCCACCTCCTCTGCACCTCTCACCTTCCCTGTCATCTGGGAGGTGCTGGCTTTCCAGAGGAGGGTGTCTGAGCCACCCCAGCCTTCTCCTTGCCTGGTTGCAAGAATTCCATCCAGGCAGCTCCAAGGATGCTCACAGCACTGTGCATCCAGCCAGCTCCATCCCTCCTGGAGCTGGGCTCAGCACAGGGCACCGCACCATGTCCGTGGGCAGCAGATCCTAAATTAAGGCAAAATCAGCCATGGTGCAAGGTGTGCACAGAAAACCTGGATCTTTGCCCTTCTGGGGATCTGTAATGTGTCCTGGGCAGAGATGAGAGGCTTATTCCCCATGTCCTCTGGGTTCGCCCCTCGAGCCAGTGTGCATCCTGCTGCATCATGCCTGGATGTAGGCTGTGATGTGCTGCACCATCACAGGAAAACTCTCCGAGATGCTTGATAAGCATAAACCTAATGAAGCCCCACCACAGCTGAGGGTATAGGGCAGACCCCCATGCCCAGGCAGCCTGGCAGGCAGGGTTAATGCATCTCTGCATGCAAAGGAGGGGCAGCTGCTCCCTGTTCGCACATAGAATAATGTTGACTGGACTTCTGATGCCAGCTTGCTGCAGAGCTCATCAGCCACCAGGCTCTGAGCCTCAGCACATGCTGGAAGGGGTCAGATATTGGCATTCCCAAGAAGGCCCATTCCAGGGGTGCAGTATTCCTGCACCTTAATCTGTTGTCATTTACCCTGCATCAACCCCCAACCCTGGCAGCTCTATCACTTGCTGTTTCGTCCTCTCTTTGGGCTGCAGGGTACAACAGGTACAGGGTAGTACAGGGTACGACAGGTACAACATCTGAATGTGGTACCTTTAAACCGCTCTGTGCTGCCAACAGAATTTTGCTCCCATCTGTTTGCCAGGGGTTTTCCAAAGGAGATCCCACTTGGCAGCACCAGCCCACTCTAAAAGCCTCTCTGCCCATCATTCAGTGCAGCAGGGGTAGGTGCTGCACTCACTGGGCATCCCCTGCACACCCTGTTCAGGCTGGGGAGAGCTCATGGCTTTGCTGTGAGGAATGATACAGGAGGGAGCTGCTGCTTTGGGATGTGGATGTTCCCTGCTTTCCTTCCAGTGCGCCCTGACTGAAACGTGTGCCAGGTTGGTGCCGCATGAGCCATGGGCAAGGGAATGGCATCAAGAGGCTGCCCCACGTATCCCACTGCGGAGCATGGGAGAAGAAATGATGAAACCCAGCACATTTGGAAGCCAAAACCCTTCCGGGGGTTCAGTGCCAGCAGGAATGAGCTGTTCCCGGCAGTTCAGACCGAGGTGAAGGCAGAGCAATGCCTGGCTCTGCCGGTTGCAGCACTCAGCTCCTGCAGATGAGACTCTGTGCTGTTAATCAGTGCTTCTGTGCCCATTTTTTGCCTTAGCTCATTTAACATCACTTGGATGGGTCATGGAGCATGTCCCTGAGCTGTTCCCATGGCAGCTTATGAAACCCTTCTCAAGCTGATCCTGTTCCTGAGCCCAGAGCACTCGTGGTTAAAGCAAGCTCAACCCTGCCTGCATCACAATTCTATTTCTTCCTGGCCATGCAGATGTGACCCTGGGATTCTATTGCCAGCTCCCTGGACTGGCTGTGTTTGTCTACCTCTTGTTTAAAAACCATGGGGAAAGGGATGCTTCATTGTCTGCTGCACAGCATCAAACAGGGCACAGGCCTGCACATGGCTTGTGGGCTCTTTGTGGTGCCTGCACAGTTTTTAAATAGCTCCTTTCATGTTTCTGATATATTTTCTGGTGGGACAATGAGGTTACATGCAGGTAAACTGGCTGCTGAGCTCCTGTAATTACAAGGCTGCCCCAAAGTGCCTATCATTTGCTACAACAATGTTTTCTGGGCAGCCAAATAGTGGTGGAGGTAGGAGAAAATCAATAGCTACAATCCCATTGGCTTGATTGCACCGATGAGCCACGCTTTCCACTGCAAAAGCTCCTCTAACAGAAAATCACTTCATGGAGCAGAAGGTTTCCAGTTGGCCAGAAAGCATTCAGTGTCTGCAGGGGCAGAGGTTCAGTGTGGAAAAGCTCCAGTGAACTTCTGAGGCTTTCAAGGAGGGGGGGAGCATCAGCTCCGCTGTGCTGGCATTCCCATCTTCCAGGCTATTTATGTAGCACACATCACTGGTGGCGATACGGTGGACCTGGTGATAGTGGCAGCCATAAATCCCAGGGAGGTTGTGAGTGCTCCATCCCTGGCAGTGTTCAAGTCCAGGTTGGACGAAGCATTAGGTGACATGGTTTAGTATGAGGTGTCCCTGCTTATGGCGGGAGGGTTGGAACTGGATGATCTTAAGGTCCCTTCCAACCCTAACTATTCTATAATTCTATGATCCTAAGGCTTTCTGTAAAGACAGGCTGGCACTGCTTCCTTTTCCCTTGCAAAGGAGGCACAGGGTGGTAAAAGTGAGCTTGTGGCAGGGCTTCGGCAGAGGATGCTGAGGCAGCAGGAACAGGAGGCAGAGACGGCTTTTATGGAGAATAGATCACTGTCACAACATGTAAATGAAGATCACTGGGTGCGGGTGGCTTTTCCCAGGCACCGCTATGGGATTAAGACCCAGACATTTAAAAATCAAAGGGATTTGCATCTTCTTTTAATGTCTATCAGATGCTCTCTGCTGGGAAGCCTGTTCCTGCCCAAGCTGAGCCCAGCAAACACCTCCTGTGACAGCCTCGGCTGTGTGTGGATGGATGACATCGTGCTCCTGCTCTCTTCCCACAAAATCTACTCCCAATACACTGCTGACTAATTTCCTGCTTGTTTCTTGTCTGCAGCTGGAAAGTGGCTGAGAATAACCTGGGAAGGCCAGCTTGCCTTTCAGATGGAGACCTTGGCGAGCCAAGCAGGCATCCTGGGGACAAACCTATTTAGAGTCATTCAGTGCCATCAGATTCACAGCAGTAGGTAGGAACTGCTGGTCAGGGGAGACAGCGACCAGGATCCAGTCACAGTACGAGTCCTGGGATCCACACGGATGTCTCTAATTCTCCATGAACCAAAGAAATAATGACAGTTCCCATCCCTCACCGTGGTTAATGGCTACACTGATGTTAACGTCAGGGAAGGGAAGGGTTGGATGCGGGTGTCACAAACCCTGCCCGATCTTATGCTTTAGGGCACCTGCAAGGCATCAGAAAGGGTATCATCATACTCAGTATATGTTAAATAAGTTATTCTTGATAGTGATACGTGTCTGGGTTGGGGTCACTGGAATTATCTTCCTAAGTCTGTGCAGAGGTATTACACCTTCTTTGCAGTATTGAAATAAAGCGGTCCTGCTCAGTGACAGATTCAGCCTCACTAATACCGCAAAGCTGCTTAATGGCAGATGTGCCTCCTGTAGCAGACTTGCAGCATCAGGAGAGCCCAGCTCTCCTCGAACACCAACTGTGCTGAGCTCAGCCCTGCCGTGCCTGGCACCACGAGCCTGCAAGAGGATGTCCTCTGCCCAGGACTATGCAAGATCCCCCCTGCCCAGCACAGCCCCACTTGTGCCTTCTGTTCTCTTGCAGGGAAGAGCGGTTTCACCCCTCTGCCCTCTGCAGCACTCAGGTTGCCTGAAGCAGGCAGCTGTGTACAGCAAGGTAGCCTGCACCGTGTAAAACTTTCATGAGGACATTACAGGGATCGAGCAGAGCCCATCCATCACCCAAATTACATTTCTTGCTGAGATGGAGCCATGCACATTGGAGCTGAGGCCACAGGAGAGGGCAGGGGATGGCAATATTACAGGTGGGTTTGGTCACCATTCCTTTTGCAAGATAAAGCTGCAGCAATGAGGCAGCCACAGGGTAAACATCAGGTTCCCTGCACCTACACAGATGAGAGAGCAGGAATCCCCTGCCCACAGAATAGAGGGGATGCAAGGGGGCTTTGGGGGACCTAAGAAGCGGTAGATGATGCTGCTTGAGCTGTTCTAGGGAAGAGGCTTCTGCCTTGGTGTTTGGCTGAAGCACAGGGCTCACCTCAGGTGCCCCCTCACTGCCTCTTCCACTTAACCTTCTGCCAACCTTATTCCTCTCTGAAAGGTGCCAACACGCCCCTCAATTTTTGAGGCTTAATTTAATAACCCTGCTGATGTGCACTGAAACCCTTTAATGGAGGGAGGCCGGGGATTGCTGCATAGGTGAAGGATTTCTAGGAAGCTGGAGCGATGTGTTCAGTAATAAGCTGAAATGACTGTTTAAAAGGGCAAATGGAGCAGTATTTCCTGAGAGTAAGTCTTGGACACAGCATGCCCCTGCCTCTATGCAGCCTTATCTCTCCATCTTCAGGCTGAAGGGCTAACATACCCTTATATTTAATTTATAAAAGGAGCAGTAGTAGATCACAGCTGGGAGAAACTACTGTTGCAGTCACTTGCTTTCCTGCTTGTACTTTACTGTACACACAGTCATTACTCAGGGAGTTTTCCACGGCTTGCTTTCACTGTAGCCTGGGTTATTTTAGGGAGGCAGATGGTGGTTTTAGCTAAGTTTTAGCTTTGGGGGGTTTATTTTTAAATACAAAATTTAATTAAAACCATCTCCTGAATGCCTGGGACGAGGCAGCTATTGCCAGCGGGGCACAGACCTGACTGCAGGCAGCAAAGGCAGCTGGGGCACTGCAGTGATGCAGGAGGTGAGAGTCCCTCAATGATGCTCATGGTGAAGTCCTCAGCTGTTCTTCATCTACTTCCCAGATGCTTTAACCCACAGCTCCCACCCAAGAGTGTCCAGAAGAGCCTTTTGCAGAGGCAGGGATTTGCCCTCATGCACAGGCAGCCTCTGGCATTGCTGGGGCTGGGGAATGCTGAGCAGTGATGCCTGGAGCCACCAACCAGGACATGAACTCACCAAACCCCTGTCTGTATCCTCATCTTCTTCACCTTGTGCTCATGTGCTTCACCTCCCCATCACAGCGGCTCTGCTTCCAGCTGCCCACAGGTGGTGGACGCAGGGCAGGTTATGCTGGGCTGCACCAAGTACTGTTGTAAGAAGCCACTCAGGGCCATGTGGCATGTGTATTTTAAATTGCCCTAAAAATGACTTGGTTACAGACTTAATGAAGTGTTAATATATGAAACCCTCTCATTAAAAAGCCAAACTGCAGCAGCTTGTGATGAGTGGCTGGTCGGACTCTGAACTGAGTCCAATTAGATATGCAAAGTTTTTCCAGAGCCCTTGGCTTCTGTGCTTGTCAGCTCTTTCAGCTGCCACAAGCTTCTCTTGCCATCTCTTCTTCCCCCCCGGTGATTTTCCCTGGGGATGAACAAGGGCAGCACAAGCGGATGCTCTGTGCCTGCTGGTTCTGCACTGCTCTGGGCTTATCGGATGTCCTCGGCAGGGATGGAGTGGTCCACGCAGGGGGGAGATGAGGCTGGAAGGCTGGGTGAGAGCACAGCCCAAAGGGTTGGGGTACACCCAACCACACCACAGGACTCCAGGGATCCCATCCTCTTCTGCCGTCATCTCTTCCTGCTTCACGTCAACGTGGTCCCCATGGTGCCTGGCTCCATACTGCCATGTGCCTGTTGAATAATTCATTCACACTGCCCCCACAGAAGATGAAACAGAAAATGCTGTTATTTGGCTTGGATTTTATGTTCTGTTTCCCAGGGCGGGAAATGGCACATTTACTTTTACTAGATGCCATAAAACACACTCCGAAATCCTCCCTCACCACTGCTGGAGATGGGTACATGGGTGAGGGTACAGCCGCCCAGGCTCCCTGCTCAGGCAGTTGGGATGCTCCTGCTCACCTGAGCATTGCTCCAGCACCCTCTTCAGTCGTCCAGCTCTTCCAGGCTCCCTTCATTTGCTCCCTTTTGCAGGCAATTAAATTGCCTGTTCTCAAATGACTTTTCCCTTCTCCTGTTTTTAGTTACTCAGGTCTTTGCCATTTGCATAGGCAGCAACTTTGAGAGGCTGAGCACAGCTTGTCCCTCTGCAGAGCCTCATCCATAACAGCAACATGGCCAAGAGCATCAGTAGGAGTCGGCCTTTCAAGAGTTAGGAGGAAAGCTGGTTCTGGGGAGGTAGCTGTAGACATGACCTGAACCCCCCAGGCAATAGAGGGAAATGGGGCTTATGAAAGCAGAGCTGTGATTTTGTCTTCAGATCACTTCATCACAGTCACTTGCTGCTTCCCCACCTGGGACTGTAGGGTTCTGTGCAAATACAGATGACTCCTGACCATGCTTTGGTGAGCAGCTGGTGCTGTGTTGAAGTGAGTACAAGTCTGTGGCCTGCCTCACCTTGCACTGAAGCTGCTTTGCCTGTTTCCTGCAGAAGAGGAGATAAATGCATCAAACCCCATGGCTTTTATTTCCTCCTGCACAACAAGAGGCAGTGGCAGGGCCACTGGTACTAACAGCATCCTCTGCAACCCAGCAGTAACACACATTTAATGACACACAAAGGGAGAGGCATAATGTGCATGAAGCAGGCACTGGCTGCACATCCCACTTTGCAGGCCACTAGAATACAGGAGCAGCAAAAGAGCCTAAATCCAGGCAGAGAAGGCAGATGCTATTAGTTTAAGTCTCCAGAGAAAATCAAACCAATCAGTGTGAAATCGATTCCCCTCTCCCCTCCTGAGAGGCTTTTCAGACCTGTGTATCCCTGTATCCCTGACAGCAGGAGCCCAGAAGGCAGCAAGGACAGGGGTTATACACAGAAATCAGGACAAAGTGGCTCAGTTACCTTTAGATCTAGCACTTTAAAGACACTTCTAAGTGCTGGGTGTGTTCAGCCCAGCAATGGGGACATTGTTGTGTGTGGCTCATGCAGAAACGGAGAGCAAGAGGCAGATCCCTACCTGGCACAGCTTTCCTTCCCCAGGGAATGAAATCCCAAAGGGGTAAAAGGGAGTTAGAGGACAACTTGAACAACTTGAAGCTGATGCTCAGAAGTCTCGTGGCAAAGCCTGATGAGCCGCAAAGCACTGGGGTGGTTTTAAACACCTGCATGGCCCCTCATGGCCATTTCCTACAGTGAGTGCAATGTAGGTGCTTGTATCTCCAGAAATCCCAAGGGTTTTGCTCTCCAGGTAGCTGAGGAGACACAGAGGAGAAAGACCCAGCAACCACCATGGCTGGGAGCTTAGAAAGGGAATTAATTCATTGTTCTCCAAGACCATTTTAGGTAAGATAAGCAGTCTCAGGTTAAACTGCAGCAATCTACAGCAGTACCTTCCTAGAGCAGATACAAGGGAAGATTCCCACCTAACAGAGGCTTAGACAAGCTCTTTAAGTCCTTTCCTCTGTGTTTTAATAAATCATAACATTTATCCTGTACAGATCTCGCACCTACGCTCCCAGGAGATGTCCTAGCGTGCTCTCCTGCAGTGCCTAATGCCCCATGACATCCATTAGCTCCGGGCTCAGCGCTCGCAGAGATCTGCTGCTGTGAATATCAGGCATTAAGCACAAAAACTGTTGAGGTTTCTCACCCAAGTCCCCCTGAGAAGGGAAATCTCAGCCCAGGCTCTCTCTGGCTTGTGGCCTTTCAATGTGAATGGAAACAGCGAGAGGCTTTTGTTGAGGTGCCGGCATCCTGTCCTCCTCCCATCTCCCCCCGGCTCCAAAAGCCTGTCCTCCTCGAAGGAGGAACTCCAAATGTCATTATCTGTGATGAGAACACGTCCACAAGAGGGATCCAGGAGCACCTTGTATACTTGACGTTCCTTTTCTAGGAAATCCACATTAAAAAACCCCAAACGCCTAAATCCAAGCCCAAAAGCAAAAACCCCTGAACAAATGCAGTGAAGAGAGGTAATTCCTCACTGTGCCTTCTCAGCCAAAAGACTTTGTAGAGGAAACTTCTCATGATGGGCATGTGGCTGTACTACTGCTGACAAGAAAGCATTGCAATGGGTGTATTAAAACTGGCATCCTGTCAAACTTCCAGTTCCTGAACGATTGTGCTTTCCTCAGAGGATGCAGAGAAGCACTGCACTTGAAAATTACTGTTCTCCTCCACTGGAGAGCCAACAGGTCTAATTATCACCCAGCTCTGCTGGGGCCGGGTGGCATGTCAGCAGAATGCTATGGGATAATTAAAGTCCCAGCTTTCTCCAGCAGAAACAAGCAGCTTCTCATTAGAACAGGTTTCCTCGACTTCTGATGCCCGCTCCAGATGTGGGAGTCGCTGCTGGGCTGGAGCTAACCCCAGATCCAACCCCAAACTGGACAGGCAGCAAAGAGAAAAGCCCTGGCTGCAACCAGAGCTTTTGTGGCAGTAGCAGAGATGCTCTCTCTTCTGAAGAATAACTCTCCCAGTGACACGTGCATCACAGGCTCCTGTGGTACCCACACAGTGTTCTCACCTGCAGACCATAGCAGCAGACACTCAATAGTGCTTGTCCGTGCAGCATCCGAAGGTGGCTGCTGAATGTTCAACTTGGGTCATGGTCAGTGTCTAACTGGGGTAATTATGTTCTGTTGCCAGTTTAAAAAGCCTCTGTGTGTTCATGGGGATAGATATCTGTGCAGTGTGCATGGGCACAGATAACACTAACGACAAGATTTAGGTTAGTACTAGCAACGCAAAAGCATTTAAACCTTCTTGCTGCATACTGAAGCAAGTAATGTACTACCAACTGCCTCTCCCCCAGTACTGCAACATGCCTGCGTTGTATTACAACTGTAAATTTGCTTTGGGGTGTTGTAATCCCATATCCTGCCCCCCAGCCCAGGCACTGCATCTATCTGATAATGCTTGGAATGGGGCAGGGAGGCATTAATCGGATGACACGGTCTTGTATTGCTGGAGGTTACCACTCTGGCCCTGGTCATTAGCAGGTTTTGAGCAGGGAATGTGTGTTACAAACCTCAGGTGAATAACTGAGGGGGTTTTGTGCTTCAAATCTGGAAATGATGTTTAGAAAGTGAAAAAGAAGCTTAAAATATTAGTGACATCTTCAAGAGCCAGTGAGACTAAATCATCCCTTTTGTCACTCCCTGATTGCTTTGCTTTAGATGAAAGTGTTTTCCTCAAAGAACCATGGCACAGCACATTTGCGAGTGAAAGAAACACAAATCAAACAGAGCCCTACAGCCAAACGCCAGAAACCTGCCCCAAAATGTTCAGGCACGTTCCAGTTTTGTGCTTTGATTCGTTCTGGACTTTAAGCCGGATGAGAGGTGTTCACAGCGCGTGCGGCCCAAACCAGGCACCACCAGTGCGATGGGAGCCCAGGAAGGAGTTCACTCCCAGAGCTCACCAACAGCTGCAGCTGCCAAATAAATCCCTCCTGGTTTTTAAACAACAGTAAGCAGTTATTTACATGAAATATGCACATTGGTTTATGCATCCGTGGAAAAGCTCAGCCATTATTCCCAATGAGCTGATCCAGGTCTGTGTTTTCATAACCAGCTGATGGGGTGGGCAGGCAGCGTGTGCAGGGGAACGCAGCACCAGGGATCTGATTAGTTTTTATGACTGTAATAACTCCACGGGTGGACCTGATGCTATTAAAAATGATGAAAGTCTTATCTCTGTGATAATTATTTTCCCTTTGAAAGCATGTATAGCTGCGTGCCAACACACACCTATGGGCTGGAGATAAAAGGATGAGCCCAAGGGATTAACTCTGAATATCAAATCTGGATTTATTTTGTCATTCCACTTTTAAGCCATGAATTTCACAGCATTCGGGGGGTGTCACAGGGAGGATCTGTGCACCATTCACCCTGCTGGATTCCCAAGGGCTCCATCCTTCCTGTTGCCTGCCCATCAGCACAGAGGTGACCCCATAGACCCTGCGTACCCTGAGGCCTGGGTGATGGCCATGGTGAGAACTTGAACAGTTGTGGCCCTGAAGCCCCTGTCCCTGCTCCTGCCATGGCACAGCTCATGGGGCACTTCATCCCCTCCATGGGCTCTGTGCCTGCCCTGCCCCATGCCCATGGGTGGATCATTCTGTACCTCTGTCCTCTCTTGCCCTTTTCCTGCTGTTTTCCCATAGCATAACTCCCCGTGCAGAAGCAGGAACTGTTTCCTCTCCCATGGCCAGCACTGTGTAGCCAAGCTCTTGGCTGGGACAACTGGGATGAGCCTGATAAGGAATCATGATCACTACCAAGTCCTTTGGCAGATACAAAAGCATAAAGCATTTGTCCTAATTACATCACTGTGAAAGAGATAGGCCGGTGGGCTGCTCAGGGAACGGAACAGGCATTAACGTGCACAGCAGCTGGAATCAAGAGAGGGAATTACGGGCTGAGAGAGGCAGACGGAGCTCTAATGCATTCAGCTGCATCTTTAACCCAGCTAACAAGCAGCAGCTCTGGCATTTGTTGTGACAGCACCAGCCCCTTGCTGTTTCGGGGACCGCAGTGGCAGTGACAGCCCCACCTCCCATCCTCCTCCTCTCTGAGGGGCTCAGAGATGAGGTGACCCAAGTGTGGGGTGGTCACTGCCCCCCTGGAGCAGCTCCTGCATGGGTCAAAGCAGCCTCAGGGCACCCACTTCCCTGCTCTCTCCTCCTGGTCCATCTGGTTTCTCTCAAACTCTGCCAAAAGGACCCTTTGCTCAGCTCTGAGCTGCTCCCATGCCCAGAGCTGGTCCAGCGGTGATAAATCACTGCTGCAAAAGGCCCGTTGGTGTTGTCAGCAACCACCACCACCTCCTGAGCACAGAATGGACGGGGGCAGCAAAAGCTGCGTGGCCAGTCCTGGAAACCCATCTCAGCTGGGCTGACCCCATCAGCCCCAGGCACCATGGACCGAAAGAGAGACACCAGGAGGCTGCTGAGTGCCTTTGGGGATGTTGTTTATCTGACGATGCTCTGGGTGAGCAGAGAGACAGGAGAACGCAGAGGGGGTCGTTTTCAGCTCCCCTGACCCCTACTGGGCTTTGGTCCCTGTCACAGCAGTTACTGATGAAAGATCATTGCTGGCAGATTGCAGGACTGGGGGACAGTGACACGATGCAGTCGCTTGCGCTGCTGTTGCAAAGGCAGCTGAGGTCACTGCCTGCAAGGAAACAGAGGAAGAAAGGAGTGAATCAGCATCAGTGAGCGCCCTCAGCACGGCAGAATCTGAGGCTCAAAGTTTCTGCAAACTGCAGCTCCTTACCCATCAAGTGGTGAATGCCCCAGGGCCCCTGTCCCCAGGGACTCTCTCAGCATCTTCTAAGTGCAACCGCAACAGCACCTGGTCTAAAAGACAAAGTTCTACAACCCAGCTGTACACATCAAACTGTGAGCACTGAATGCAGTGCTGAGTCTCATTGGTTTGGATGAAGTCAAGGGTAAAATGCTCATTAAATTACCTGACTAGAAGTAGGTGTTCTCATTTGCAAGAAACTTCTATTTCTTGATTTCCTTTTGCACATTAACACAGCTATTGCCTTGTCTTTACACTGCAAATGAGCACAGCATCTCTTTTGTTAATATTTAATAGCAGCCTACAGCAACCTGCTATGAGGCAGGAGGCAGCATGTGGGTTGGCTTTGCCTGATTTATTGTGTTATGCCCCTGCCCAGCTTCAGCTCCTCTCTATATCATGGTGTGATCCATAAATCTGCCAGCAATTGTGGTTATTTGGTGTGTCAAGCTTCTGCTCTTGCTTTGCTTGCAAGCTTTCAGGAGCTGGTGCACATGGGGCGCTGTTATTCCTCCATCCCTCCTTATCAGCATTGCTGCTGGGGTTATTTATTGCTCTCAGTTGAGGGTAATTGCCAGAAAATGAAGTTCTGTCTGGTTGTGCCAAAAGGAAGGAAGAAGGAAGAGGGGGTTTAGCAGAAAGCAGAGGATGCTGCGTGGGGAGAGCCCGCTCCTCCCAGAGTGCTCGGCAGGTCCCTGTCCTGATAAGGCGAAGCCTGCCTCCTCCTGCCGAAGCCTCGCTGTGTGCCCGGTTAGAGCGCCCGCTCGTTCACAATTTGATCGAAAAGACACCCGAAGCTATTTGGGGTTTCAGGCAGTCGCGAATTCCCAGCCCAGGGAAGTTACTGGGCTTCGGGAGAATGAGCTTTGTTACAAGCTCCTCCATGCTCTGTTTCCAGCTGAACTCCACCTCTAGACGGACATTTGGGTGCAGAGCCACATCCCCTCTGTGTCCCCTGCCCAGCTCACCCAGGGCTGCCCGTTAAACACTGCCCTGCACCCCAACAGAAACCATTTCCCTCTCATCTCCTCTTTGGAAAGATGTACCCAAGGCAGAAGCTCTCTCAAAGACGCTCAGATTCTCTCCATGGCTTTGCACCAGACCCTGGGTATTTCCATCCTTCAGCACCCATTGCTATAAACCCTAGCAACTGCCTGTAAATCCCTTCCCAACCCTAAGGAGGAGCAGAGGCATGTGTTTCTATTCACAGCATTCAGGAGGGGGCAGATGGGATCTGCGTGAAGTTTTCCCCTCTTGGACGTGTGGGGTTGGAGGTTTTCTTACTCTTAAGCACCAAGAATGGGTTAACAGAAAACAAGAAATAAACCAGAGAGGCCCTTTCCTATGGCAGGGTGGGACCGGAGCCCGGGGGAGAGGGTGGATGTGGTCAGTCACAAGCTGGACACCAAGGCAAAGGCTAGGGGAAGCTCATTCCCTGCTGCCTAGTGGCTGCTGGGAATCTCCTGGGCTATGGTTCCAGCTGAGGAGTTGCAGGTTACACATTACCAGGGTCCCAGGATCCCCAACACTCATCCTGGACCCCCCCATTTCAGCCCTAAGTGCTCTGCAGAGGAGTTGACTCTTTAAGTTTTCCTCTTGTGTTCCGGTCCAGGTCCCACCAAAGCGGCTTTGCTACCTCCCCCCTGCAGCGGGATAATGGCTTTCCTCTGCTAAAAACAAACGAGATTTTCTTGTCAAAAGCTAAAACTGCAGGACTTTGTCACCGGTACATCAAAGGACTTGCATTAGTCCCAATTTTGAAGTGCTCTTTACAGCTGGATGACAGCAGAAGGAATTCTCTGCTTCCTGCATAGAGCCTATTCACCCTCCGAGGGGTTTTTATGCTGATGTCTCTTATCAGAAATGAACTTCTCCCAGGGGAGCTATTGAAGAGATACTAAGATGCTATTAGGCCATCACCTTCCCTGTCCTTTAATTTGCAGAGAGAACTAACAGAGGAGAAAATCAGCTGGTGCAGTGGAAAAGGCCCCAAAGTCAGCTGCCAATGGCTGCAAATACAAGATGATGCTAAAGAAAGTCTCAGTGTTAAGCACAAGTACCTGAAATGTGCCTCTGCTTGGCAGTTTTCAGATTATTTATGGCCTTTAATGCAGAACAAACCTGCCTGCCTCCGCAGGCTGCCCCGTCAGCTGGCTCGCAAACAAGCTGACAGGAACTGCTGTATGAATAACACATGGGAACAGAAAATAAGATGGATAATACAGAAGGGAAGAGAGTGTCACCATGTGAATGGTTCTGCTGTATTGCCACCTGTCCTGTGGCTGAGAGCAGCATCATCCTCCCGGTATTCCTGTCACTGGTGCAGAGCTGTGCTGGCAGCAGGGTACCACAACCACCTCGGGCAGCCCCTCAGTGACCACAGATGTGCTTTTTAGGGTGCCATGGAAAAATATCCCCTCCAACCTGTTCTGCCCTGGCCTAATTCCCCCCTCTGGGTTGGAATGTGACACTGTGTTTGTCTCTCCCCAGGCTGAAGCCATCAGCTCTGCTGGATTCAGGGGCCTTTTCCTGCCACCCTGTGCTGTATTTGTCACCCTGCTGCACTTCCGCATGTCCCTGTGCTGCTCAGCAGAACCATAGAATCATAGAATAGTTAGGGTTGGAAAGGTCCTTAAGATCATCCAGTTCCAACCCCTCTGCCATGGGCAGGGACACCTCACACTAAACCATGCCACCCAAGGCTTCATCCAACCATGACAGAACTTGGACCAGTATTTTGTTATGAAACAAGGAAAAGGGCAGCATTTCAGCATGGAAAAACCCCTGTGAGGTCCTGCTGAAAAGAGTTCTTGAAAGCCCATGAAAGGCTCAGTGGGCAGATGAGGCTCCGTGTGTATTTGAAGTCAGGAGCACAGCATCCTGTGGAAATGCATCCTGCCATCATCCTGTTGATTGCCTTAAGGAATCCACAAAGTAGAGGGAGAAGCTATCCACACACTTAAACAACACTCTATACAGAAAGCAGCAGCTACAGGGGAATTAGATGCTCCTGGTGATGAGTGGTACCGTGCCTGGCCAAGAGCACCTCTGCAGTGACATCCCCAACATTCACACACTATTAAACCCTGTGTCCTTGCCTTTAGCCAAGGATCCAGGCCAGCAGCACAGCTCAGAGCCCTTTTGCCATCATTCTTCACACCTTGCAGCACCCTAAAAACCTTTAAGTTAATGGAGAAACCAGGCAATGGGTCATTATCCCCCATTGGCAGAGCAGAGCTGAGCCTGCTGGGTCCCTAAGCCCAGTCCTGCACTCCAACCAACACAATCCATGCCCCCGTTTATCCAAAACACACACTGGCCTCACAAGCAAAGCCAGGAAAATTATTGTGCTTATTACCAAAAAAGCACCACTTAATTTTGTAAGTGATAATGTGATAGCTACAAATGTCTTCCAGCAGAAAGTGCTACAGAACAGTTTTGGACTGGCTATCACAGCCCAAAGCGCTGCAATTCGTTAATGTTGTTGATTCTCCCCCCCTCCCCCCAGCATATGTTGCAATGTGATTACATCCAAGTAAATCTGTTTGTCAAACATTAATAGCCTCCTTCCATTCTCTTACTCTTTTTGCTAGCAGCACAGCTATTGCATATAAATATTTCAAATCATCTCACTCCATAAAGCCAGTCCAAGGGCATCACAACCTGATGGTTTCACATTGTTACTGGCATCCTTATTGAAGGCTGCTGCGTTGGCAGGGGGTTGCCTGGAGAAGGAGAAGGAGTAAGGATGCAGTTAGAGAGCAAAGGAGGGAAGCCAAGCACCACAGCCCCAGAGAAAATGGGTGTTGTGCTCTGTTGGTTTAGCACTTGTAATCAGTGACATACTCCTCTGTTTGTACTAATGATGGGGATATGGAAATAATCTTGTCCTATGGAATAGCATCCTCTCCCTCCTTCCTGTCCCCATGAGCAGTTAGTGCCTAGGTTAGTTAGGACTAACCTGAGACAATGCTTTTCAATAAAGATTGAGCCATATCAGGGATATAACTGGGGGTTGCCATCCCTCCTGATGCAGGATGCCCTGTTACATGCTGGGAATGGGCCTGGGGTGGATTCCTTGGTCTGAGGGGCTCAGCTCCTCAAAAGCCACCCAAAATAACGTAATTATTTTGCAATGCCCAATTTTGACTCCCGAGTGCTGACGCTGCCTGTACCGATAGCAGGAATCTCAGCTGCACTGCTTCCCTTGCCAAATTACTCATTCTTAATAACAGGGTATAATTAGTGCTAATTAATATGAAAGGCAACAAAGCAAGAGTTCCAGTAGCCTCCTGCTGCTTTATCCCCTCAGATTCACTGGTGGCAGCTTAATCTGCACTGATCAAGGCCATAGAGACAGCACCAGCTTCTGGTGTTGGATGTCCCACGGGCTGAGATGGGGGACCACACGCGCAGAGTTGTACAAGTACCTGTGGTGAGGACGTTGCTGGTCCCAGCATGGTGTGTCCTGAAAGCTGGAGACAGCAGGAGCTGTGATGAGCTGGTGTCATCCTGCTTGCCTCCAGGTGGAAAACAAAATGCTTACCCCTCTGCCTCAGGAAGCAGCACTGGATTCATCCCCACGCTCAGGCAGCACTGGTGTGGATGCTGTGGTCCCTGCCTGGCAGATGACAGAAGCGAGTATGCAGAGTTCTGAGCCCTGGTCCAGCCATGCCAGGATGAGCTGCTTCAGATGCAGGTAAAGTAAACTACAGTCCCTGTAGGAGTTAGTTACAAGCTGTAACTCAGACACAGGAGGGAATGCCTTCCAGATTGGATAGGTCTAGAAGAGACGGGATTCTCTAATGCACAATGTTTGTCTCTGTGGCAGGGGGCTGGAACTGAAAGAACTTTAAGATCCATTCCAACACAAGCCAGTCTGGGATTCTATGATTCCTGCTTCTCTAGACAAGGGGTAGAAAGAGGGAAACACGAAACTCTCCTCCAGCTTGTCAAGGCCTCCCTGTTCTCCTAAGAACAGAAATCATGCATTTAATTCCTTTCCCTTTGTCTCACCTTAGGAGCTGAAAGCCACCGCAGCCACAGAGCATCACACAGGTTCAGAGGAACTCATGGCTTGAAATGGATTTGACCATGTGTGAAGGCTGTTCTGTACTGTTTATACAGGTCTGTAGGCTCACACTAGGATGAAAGCCACCATCCGTGTCCGGCTCTCCATTCCTGGATTCATGCTCTGGAGCAGTGGCCTCAAACCCAGGCCAGGAGCCAGGCCCTGGCCCTGTGCTACTGCAGGCACCGACTCCATCTGGAACCTGGGCTATGGATCAAGGATCTGCCCTTGCCTGAAGATCTATCCGTGGATCAAAGCCACTGGTTGCTTCTGGGCCATTGCCTGGGGCCATGCTGGGAGCAGACATCTGCCAGCTCTGCCAGGAGGGAGCTGCATCCATGCTGGGAATGGGAATCTGCCCACTCACCCCTCACCACCACTCGCTCGTTTTCCTGTTGCCTTTGGTCACATCTCCTGCTGCCACATCACTTGTTCCAAGCACATCTCCAGGAGCCTGCTTTGTCTCTGTTCTCCCTGCACCTTCTAGGAGCCGAGCCTGGAGAGATGCTTGGAGAAGGGCTCTGCTGTGTGCGGAGGCTGGGAGTCAGGCTGCATGTGGTGACCTCCAAACCCCACTGCATCAGACCACAACTACCCCCATCCTTTCCACAAGGAACAACCCAGAGCCTATTGTGGGTCTGAGCATGAAGAAACCTGCCCCCCAGCTAACTGCAGCTTCCCAGTACCCTGGACCAGCTTCTTGCACTTCATTAATTCACAAAGGCTTTATAACTTCTTTACTTCTTTCTCTTTTTTTCCCTTCCAAAGGCTGCTGGAGCTTATCAGGAGATGAAAGATCGAAGGAGATGCATAATGAATGGCCTGGCTTTATCCAAATCATTTCATTTTGCCATCACATCTGCATTTGTCAGGTATGGCTTTAATTCTTTAATTACAGGAGAGCCACAGTGCTTTGCCTGATTAACAGTGGAAAATTAAGGCTGGATTGGAGTGGGAGGGAAGGATCTGTCAATACAGTAATAAGAATGTAAAGCAGTTTGATAGAAGAGGGAAAAGTAAAGAGTAGCTTCAGCTTGGCAAATAGATCTACCTTAATAGCCCTATATCCCAGGGCATTTCCAGGAGGATTTCAAGAGAGCCTGAGGGATCCCAGGGAATTAAAAGGGCCTTTTGCAGGCTGAAATTCCCCCCTGCAGCCTGGGCAAGCCAAGGGTGATGCCCACCCTCTCCTCCCCCCAGTGCCAGAAGCCTGATGGGCCCGGGTGAACCCCGCAGCATCCCTCCTGCAGAGCAAGGCTGCCTCTTCACAAGGTTTTGCAGACATCCCGCTCTGTGTTGAACTCACAGAGTGGTGTGGAAGCTCTGGGGCCGAGAGGCTGAGTCTCTCCTCACAAGTCGTTATTTCAGCTTCTAGAAAGGAAGGACCAAGGAAAAAATCCCCATCTCAGCTCAGGCGAGAGATTTTGCCAGCAATTACCCAAGGACCGGTATTGATGCCAGCTGCAAAGACAGCTCTTCCCCTTGGCTGTCTTCCCAGCCCAGCACAGGTCCATGGAGCACAGGGGCAGCAAACTGGGGTGGCAGCGGGGAAGGAGTCAAAAAACTAAAGGGAATAAAAATAAGGATCTGAAAGGACCAAGCAATGGAGCTCCAGCCTCCCAAAGGGCAGAGAGCAGCCAGTGCAGCCGGGGGGGGGGGGG
>NDXB01003151.1:19985-35272 GCA_002631895.1 Agapornis roseicollis
GGGGGGGGGGGGGGGGGGGGGAAGTACAGAACACCCTGCTCTGGGGTTCCTCCTGCTCAGGGGCTTTTGTTGCCCCCAAATCCCATTTTCCCTTTGTTTTGCACTGAGGGTTTCCTGGTTTTGTTTTGCTGGTTTGTATCTGAATGAGGATTTCCAATAGGTTAAAATGTAAATCTTGCAGCAAGGGAAGACTGGCAGAGATTTGAAGAACAGCAACTGTCCCAAGGGTTTCAATGCTCCCTTCCAGCAGCTGGTCAAACCAGCTGGAAGGTTGGGAAAAGCTTTGGGAACAATCCAGATGTTATTTCCTATGTTTTGTTTGGGAACCACCCCATGTTTTCTGTGCAGCCGCTCACAGCTTGGAGGGGAGAGGATTTGCTCATGGTTAAAGCTCCCAGGGCACTTGGACAAGGCAGTGACATCCCACAGTTAACAGCCACAAAGGGTACGCACAGCCTGGAACAGTAAATGTACTGGTAAGATGAGAATGATTCATTATCTCACCTGGCTACAAGGGGAATCATTTTCTCTTTACTGGAATAAATAACCAGCTTAATTTACAGCACTTTGCTGGCTCACAGCATCTTAAATCCAAGCACTTTAATTTGGCTGATGAGGACACAAGGGTGGCTGAAGGATTCCCCTGGGATTGCTTTGCCCACCTCCACAATCCGCCTCCATGGGATTTTCATATGCCCAATTCACAGACATCATTCACCCACAGCCACAAATAACCCCCAACCTCTTCTCTGCTCTGACAAATACTTCCTTTGGTCTTCCAAAGTCTGGGAAAATGAATTATGCATTTCCCCCCTAGCACTGAACTCTGCATTCTCCTGTTACTGCTTGGAACACTTCTGAAGAGGCATCTTGGTTGCTGCTCGCCTCCTCCCTCTGGATGCAAGATCCCAGTTAAATAACACAAAGATACGTCATGCTCGGGGTTTTCACTGAAGTGCCGATTTACTGCTCATCCAACAGCTCCCTGTGATGGATCTGGTATCCCTCGTGTTTGGATGAGGATGGGAGGAATCTGCATAATCTCAGCATCTTCCTAGGAGATAAAACCAAGTGTGTGTAACCCAAGGCCTCGGTGTAGCTCAAAGAGATGCAGCATAATCCATCATAAATCCTGGGAACCGCTTCCGACTTCCTCTCTCCGCATCCCTTTGGCATCCCCTCATGCTCCTCATCTTCCCAGCCTCCTAGATAACTCCAGCAACTTTCCTTAGGTGCTTTAACTGCCCCCAACTCCCCAAACCATGGCTCTGGAGGCTCTTTTTTCCATACCAACCTCTCCTAAGGTTTTCAAATCCTTCAGCCAAGAGCACTTTAGGCCCAGGAGCAAAGCCCTGAGCACCTGCTTCAGAAAGCTACAGAGCAGGGCAAAGCCAAGCTCAGTTTTCCTACTGCTCAGAGTACTGCAGAGTGAAATCAGTGCAGCCACTAGGCTGTAATTCCTTCCTCCCAGTGCATCAGCCTCAGGGTGAGGAGGAAGAGCCATCCCTGCCCAGACACTCATCTACAGACCCCGGAGCCAGTGGCATCCATCAGTACACTGCATTCATACTCCAGCAGGGCTGAAGCAGACAGGAGCAGCGCGGCTGCTTTCTCAAACTGAAACTATAAGCACAGTATTTGATTTCTTCAGGCTAAGTTCTGCCAAAAAAGCAAGGCCGCGGGAGGAGGCTGCAGAGCTGAAGAGTTGATCACTCATTTACAAAGCACTGAAACAAACTGCTGTTAATTAGCTCTGTAAATGTTTGTTGTGCTGGTTAAATGAGTACCTGCTGGAAGGGGGGAGATGCACCAGTGTGCTTTAGGCATTTTATTTCCCTGCAGAGGGTTTGGGAGCCCTGAGCAGCCCTTTCCCACTGGGACACTGCTTTTCCATGCACCTTCAGTTTCTGTTGCCTCCTTTGCGACTGGCTGACGTAGGACAAGTGGCTGTGGGGGTATGTACAACACTGCACCCATGCAATGCCCAGTGCTAGGGGACCTAGGGCTGAGCAGCCCCACAGTGCTAATTTGCACACTGAGGATGCCAGCAAGAACCCAAAAGGAGGACATTAAATCCTAGTTTAGTGTCTGAGGAGGACACTAAACCCTTTGCAGAAGACTCCGGCTCCAAAACCCAGCAGCGATGCGATGGTTGGCAACTGGGGAACCACCACCTGCAGGGATCAGGTGGAGAAGTGGGAATGTCTCACCTGGGAACTGCATACACTCAACAAGCAGCTTTTTAACATGGCCCCAGGACTGATGGACTGCGTGGCTCTGGCAGGGGCACAGAGCTCTTCTGTCCAGGCTGATTACAACAGCAATTAAATGATCAGTTTGTTGCCTGGCTGTGCCTTTCTCTAGAGCTTAAAGAGATTAAAGTTTTGCCCTGTTGCAGATGTTTCAGTTTACAGCCTTGGCTTTTAAGCTCCATTTGGAGTCCCAGCCACAGGACAAGGAACCAGACAGGGATGGAAGCACAGTGTTGTCACCCCATGGTGCCGTTCTGAGAAGCATCGTTCCATCTTCCTGACCTTGGGTGTGGAGGCAAGGCACAACAGGAGACACAGAACAACGTATTCAGTGTCCCTTTCCAACTAGAAAACTCTGCCAAAGTAATTTCCAGTTTAAAAAGAGCAAGTGAGAAGAGAGGAGGGCACCAAAAGGGATGGCACACAGATGTCATAGAATCTCAGACTGGTTTGGGTTGGAAGGGACCTTAAAGCTCACCCCGTTACACCACAGTGGGTCCCAGCTGGGAGAGAAGAGGTTGCTGATGGGGAAGGAGCTTGGTCTTGCCTGAGTCCTCCTCCATCCACTGCTGTGGGGCCTTCACAAGAGCTGGGGCATGAGGCAAGCAGGTGTGTGTATGAGCAGGTCGGCATCTGGAAGGCCCTAGAAGAAACCTTTGGCAGCTCATGAAAAAGGCACCAGGAAATGTAAGAAAAGCAATGCAAAAATTTATATTTTATTTGAAGTCAAAAAATTTAAAATAGCTTTCGAATTCAGTAAATGCCTGAACACGAGGGGAAGCCTCATATACAGAGACAGATAAATTAAACTGGATATACTGCAGACAAGCCGGTGTATGTATAGATTACATATGTACACTTGGATGTAAACCAGATTTATACATTTTATTACATTTACAAAAAAAAGCTGATCTTCCACTACTGTTTACTACAATAATGAAAAAACATTTACATTGTGTTTTTTACCTGTACAAACTTTTGATTCATAAAAATATATCTCTGTACAAAAGAGGGAGGTTTTTTTCCTTTTTTAAATTCTTTTTTTTTTTCATTTTTTTTTACCTTTTTCTTTTCTTTTTTTTTTACCTTTTTTATTTTTATTTTTTTTTAATTTTTTTGAAGCTAATGCAAGTTCTGGGCACAGGGATGGAAAATGTCACCTATGGGGTCCCAGCTGGCTTGCAAAACCATGGGACAACATCCCTTCCACTTCCTTTGTTGCTTGGGCAACAGCAGAAAATGGAACTGAATGGGATGAAAGCAGCAAGCTTGAGTGGAGCCTCCTTTTCTCTCAGCCTTGATGGAAAAACATCTCAGGGCTGTTTCACACACCTTGAAGCACGCCTCTCCTTGGCTCTTCCACTGAATGAGTGGGATTCAGCAAGGTCTGGAGGGCAGATGGGGGATCTGCTGCTGGGGTGGGTTTGAATGGAGGTAGATGGGGGTAGATGGGTGTGGATGGCTGTGGGTGCCTGGTCCCTCAGCTGTGTTATGGGGACAAGGGCCAGAATGGGCTGTGGGTTGGCCAAAGGCATGAAATGCAGAGCAACTGAGGCTGGAAGGGACCCTGGGCTCAAATATGGGCTCTGAGAACAGCCCTGAAGGCAGGAACCAGCTGTCAAAGATGCAAGCAAAGGAACCAGGGGAATGTCCTGGTTCTGCCTTCACTGCAGCCACTCAACTGATGACCTGGAATGTTCTCCCTTACCCTTCAGCTTGCTCTGGGGTCTGTGTTCTGCAGCCCGGAGATGCCCAGTGAAGAGCTGGCACTGCTGCCACCCAGCCTGGCTACCTCAAGGAATTCAGTCCCATAATGAGCTGGGAGGTGGAACCTTCTCCACTGCTCCGTGCATTCTGTTTCACTGATTGTCCCCTGTGAGCAGGGCTCTCGCTCTTGCACCCACCTCTTAGAACCAAATCAGAGCACACAGAGATAACACGTTTAGGCAGGCTGGCTGCTCAGCTTTTAGGCTGTCGGATGCTGCTTGCTCCAAGAGTGCCAAATAACAGAAGTAAAAAAAAATACAATCTATTTATACATGTATGCACACAGAGTGAAAGAATGAACACATGAGGAAAAAAACCTGCCCTGTGGTTTTCATTAGACAAAACCTCAGCTGATGGTAGCTAGGGGAAAGCCAGGTTTGAATGCAAACATGGATGTAAACACCACCCCATTTGTTTTAATCCTGTTTTCCCTGCAAGTCTTCTGTAAGAAGCAGCTGCTCGCTGACACACAGTGCTCTACATCAGCACCACATCCAGCTGTGCTCCGTGGCTCCAGCCTGGCCTAGGAACTTGTGACTCAAACTCAAACCAAACAGAGCAAAGCCCAGAATCAACAAGAGGAGCTCTCCCCTTTAGGGAAGAGGAGGATGGGCCATCTCCAAAGCATCACTCTCATCAGGGAGGAAAAATGTCAAGCTGCCTTATCTGCTCTCATGAAAGCCAAGGCAACCTTTCTACCCCTGGGAAATAAAGGAAACAGCTTTGGATAGAAATTAAAACTCTTATTGCATTGCCATTTGGAGGATCAATATGGAAAGGGCAAAGGCTTTTGAATGCTACTGGGGGGAAAGCACTATTTGTTAGAGTTCTTTCTAAAGAGGTTTCTGTCCCTTTGTGTCTGTCAGCAATTTCCTCATTAGGGTGTTTGGGCACAGCTAAAATCAACAGCTGCTGGGACAAGGCCAGAGATGGGGGACATCTCCTCACCAGCCCTGAGAGCTGCCTGAAATGAGAATGGGGCAGACGAAACCCAGCAAGGATGCCTACAGGAAAACTAAATAGAGGGAAGAAGAGGACGGCTTGCAAAGGGTCTCACTGCAACGGGCCCATTTGAGAACTTCTTCTACAAAAACCCTGGGTTAGAAAAAACAACGAAGAAATAAAACCACAGAGAACCCCCAAGTACAGACAAAGCAAGTGCTCATCCTGTCCCACAGCGGTGCTCACCACAAACCCCCGTCACCACCTTGCGCACTGCAAACTGCTTTTACCTCTGTGCTGCCCAAGCAGTTCCCAACGTGGGGCGCAGTTGGTGGGACCCCACAATCCCCACTGCTCCCTCCAGGAACACATCACCATGAGCAGGCTGTAAGAGCCCCCCCATCGCCTCACCTCCCAGGTCTTGACATCGGACCGAGACCCATCAGCGGGTGGGAGAGGGTGGCTGTGCCAGAGCAGACCTTTGGTTGGCTTTGTTATCCATGGCAGGATGAAGAGGGTGGGTGAGGACAACAGAGGGCAACCCAGCAGTCTCTCAGGAGCTAACACAACGTCCAACGAGGTGTAGCAGCTTCTCCACAGGCTCAGCAAGGTTGGGAGAAGGAAGATGGGGAGGAATGGATGGAGACTCATGTGGTGAAACACAATCATCCACTAGACACCAACCCTGGAGGGATCTGGGGCAATGGGAAAGGAAGGGTGAGAGGAGAGAAACAGCTTGTTATTACACACAGAAATGCTAGGAAAGCCTGCAATGGCTTCCTTATCTACGAATGTTCCAATCTAGGAGTGCTCTTACAGTGAGAGAATCCCAGCCTGGTTTGGACTGGAAGGGCCCTTAAAGTTCATCCAGCTCCAATCCCTGCCAGAGGCAGGGACCCCTTCCACTGGAGCAGCTTGCTCCAAGCCCCTGTGTCCAACTTGGCCTTGAACACTGCCAGGGATGGGGCAGCCACAGCTTCTCTGGGCACCCTGTGCCAGCGCCTCAGCACCCTCACAGGGAAGAGCTTGTGCCTAAGAGCTCATCTCAGACTCCCCTGTTCTGGCAGCTTAAAGCCATTCCCCTTGGTCTGTCGTTGTAAGAAGTCCACAGGGTACTTTTGTTTATCAAGTTACTTCTCTGTGCCTGTGCAGTAAAACTTTTAACTCCCCTGCTTTACCCTCCTCTGGTCCCTGTGCAGAACACCCTGGCTGCAGTCACACAGTGGATCATTTCTGTTAGAGATTCCTTTCTTCCTTCACCCAGTGACTGTTCTCACCATGGGCCTTTTGGATTTGCTTTGCCACTGGTGCCCAGGAGGTCTTGCCCTGGGCAGAGACAATCTCTTGGGCAATCTGAACCACTCTGGGTGCTCCTTTGAGCCACTGCTTCACCAGAGAACTTCCAGAGGACACACAGCAGGGAAGTGGTGGCAGTGTCACACTCACCATGGAGGGGACGGTGCTATACAGCTGTGCACACGGTGCTGACTGTGAACTCCGTCTCGTTGGCCATGATGTCTGTGGGCTGCAGGTTCCGGTCATACATTGGGTTCTCAAACGTTGCTCGGACGTTGGTGTTTTCATGGCCAGCGTAGCCATTGAATGGGACTTTTGGTCTTCTCCTGCATGATGCCAGAGAGAAAATCCAGAGAGGTCACAGTTACTGCTGCGGTAGCCACCTGAACAGCCCAGACATGAAGTCAGTGGGAAGGACAAAGCTGCTTCTGAAGAGGGTAAAGGCAGAAGAGATCTATAGAAAATGTTGCTCTAGATCTGTAACCCAGCAGCTCCTTGGGCTTTGCTGTAGCCTATAGCATGCTCCCTCCCATAGAGCAGCCAGTCTGTGTGATGCTTTGCAGTGCAGCAACGTTCCCACAGCAATACATTAATCAGGAGAAATCACTAATTCACAACATATGCAAAGCCAGCTTGAACGCTGGAGTATGAAATTTACTTTGCCTTATCCTACTTAATGTTGTCACAAATCTTATTAATGGTCATAAAAGCCCTCAACGCTCTCTTCTCCTGACACCCCTGCCCCTCCATGCATGCTTGCTCCATCATTTTTTCACTTTCTGAATTCAGTGAGAAACCAGACCTAGGGAAAGTGCTTTTAAGACAAGCTCACAAATATTTCTGCCTGCCCCTTGATTTTGTTTCACCTTCTGGCATCATTCCTGAAACCCACCTGTGTTTGTAGAGATAAAGCACAAACCCTGCAATAATCAGGGCTATGAAAGGCACAAGAATGGCAGCTGCCACAGAACTGCTGTTTGATGCAAAATGGTGTCCTATTGATTCTGGATCATTTTCCATCATGCTGATGTCTGAAACACAGCAGAAGTAAAACACATTTCACAACAGCACTGTGGGAAATGAGGTTTGCTTCGAGTTACAGGTTATATCATCAACAACAGAATAAGGTGCAAGGTAATCAAAAGCTTCTGAGCTGATTTGGAGACCCAGCCTACCTCAGACACCATCATTTATTTAGAACTGCAATAAAAGAAAGATGTAAATACTTTTATCTTACCAAAATGCTCAAACTTGGATACTTAATGTTAGGCTTTACAGGAGACTTTTAAAGGCTGCAATAACGAGCATCTAATTCTCTGTAAAGGTGACAAGACTCCAGAGTCAGGTTCCAAAATTCGTAAGATACTGAAAGGCTCAATGCACATTTGGAGAGGTATTTAGGAGCTTAGACCCTGGGCTGCCCAAACCCGGGTGCCTCTGTGATTTCTGACAGTGAGATGGAGCCACTTCAGGTAGCAATGGGACCTGGGCTTATGGGTCTGGCATTTGGCAACATGGAGAAAAAAGGCCCAGGTGCTGTTTGTGGCTCTAAGCTCTTTGTTTCTCAACAGAAACCTCCTTATGTCCCCCCGAGGTACAGAGATTTGAGGGCACTTGACTGAGTGGCTGGTTTGGGTTCTACCAGCTCTTCTTGAGAGAGGAGTGGAAAGGGTTAGGTTAAACCAGATGGCTCAAAACCAGCTATAAAGATCTGGCCCAGCAGGGTTGATAATTAAAGCCAGGGACAGGAGAAATGTTCCCTGTTTGGAAACCTCCACTACAACCAAAATCCCGCTTTCAGCATCAAGGGAAGAAGTCCTAAGTAGAGGAACTTTACCAAGTCTCTGAAGGCCAAACTGCCCGAAGCCTTTGCCACGCACAAAGCCCTGGTACACAAACGTGCCACTGGCAGACTCTGATGAGACCTGCAAGGACAGGAGAGCAGAGATCAACAGATGTGTTCAACACCCCCCTGGGTTCTTAGAACCCATCTGAACACAGCCTCTTTCAAGTTCATGCATGGCGTTAATGTGATTCAATTCCCCAGAAAATCATGGCATTTCTCAAGAAGTCTGACTTCCCAACAACTTGCTAAGACTCTCACATCTCAAAGGAAGGAAACTGGGGTGAGAAGTTGACTCCATAAGGGAACATCAGCTCTTCTAGCCTGATGTTTAACAGACATAAAATGTTAAAATGGGATTAGTCATGCTGGTTTCTCCTGCAGCATTATGCAGAAGATTTGCAGCTTTTAAACTGCAGGGCAATAAAAAGCCATACACAGCTGCAAGGGAGCACGAAGAGCCAACTGCCATGTAGCGTTATGTCATGTGCTGGAAGAGTGCCCCGTGTCCCTTCAAACAAGCAGGTCACTGAGGACAGCAGCCCCATCTTGCCACCAACTAAGGGAGTTATTTCCTCAGCTTCAGCGAGAGAAAAGCTGGGGTTGTGACAGCAAGGGGAGGAGTGGTGTGGGGGGACTTGGTGTATGAGGAGCCCATGCACTTACATGTCCATCTAGAGCCCATTTATCATTTTTGAACTTGTTGACAAAGATCTCCACTGGCCCCGTTACTTGGTAAACCTGCAGGAGCAGGTGCGCATCTTCTTTCTTGTAAATGCCTGAAAAACAAGAGATTCTCATGCCTAGGTCACACTGATGCTACTTGAGTTTCAAGTACTTGACTTTCTACCTGACAGAGTAATCACCTCATCACATCAGAGTGGACAACTCCTCTTCCTCCCACCCGTACTGGTGGGACATGCTGGGAACACACCATGAGCACACAATATCATGTCCAACCCCCAGGATATTAAAGGTATTTTACATTTGGGAAGAGGCTCAACTATTAATGCTTAGGTTATATCTCTGGATCAGTAACAATCTGGTGCTCCATGGAGGTCAAGACAAGGAGCACTCACATCATTTAACCTTGGTTATCTTCAAGTCCACCACTGCAGCACACAGGGAATGGAAGATGGACTGGGCAGAGCTGCCTTTCAGGCAAAGCCAAAGCAAACTGAGGTACATGAGCTTGTTTGTCTTGATCCAGTCAAAAGACTGGAGACTTCAAACTGGGGTGGTTCTGCAAAGCTGTACCAGAGCATCAGCATCAAGTACACAGCAGAGCACGCTGCCCCTTGCTCTGTGACTGCACTTGTACCAAGTGTAGATCCCTACAGATGTCTACATCAACCTCCCTACCAGACACCAGGAGCTCCACGCCGCTATGGTCTATCAAAGTGGCATTGACTTTGCTGGTGGCAGGGTCGAAACTAGTGACAGACAGCATCGCAGGCTGCTTCTTCCCCAGGTATTCATAGGAGCCTTTCCAAAGGGAATTCTTTGCGAACACATCAGCAGGCACTAGAAACCACAAAAATTGGGGATGCAACAAAACAAGAGCAACACCATTTATTTCCATTTCTCAGAAATCAAAATAGATCAGATTTCCTTCTTTCTTTGAATTCACAAATACATATTCAAGTATCTCAAATCCCACCCACTCTCTGTGTTATTATCCCTGAGTACAAAGCCAAGGAGGGGAGAGCAAACAAGCTGATGACTTTAATTCTGTTGTTTTGACAAAAACTGACACTGAAGTTTTAAAAACAAACCAAGCCCCAAAGGAATTTCTTAGGAAAAGCTAACAAAGCCCTTTTTAAAAAGAAAAGGTGCAATGTAAACATCCTGGAGGGCTCAGATCTCCAGAGTGCCCTGGGGAGGGCAGTGGATGTTGGTGCCTGACTCCTCCTGGAGTTGCTGCACCAGCCCAGCAGTTTCAATACCCACAAGCAACAGCCAGGTTTCTGGCTGTCCTGGGGAAGGGACAGGAAGGGATGGACCTAGTAAAGGTGAGATCGAGTGCTAACGTGTCTCATGGAGGAGCAAGCCTGCTATGGTACCTGACATCCTGGTGAGCGGCGGGTCCCGCGCAGTGCCAACCGGCCTTCCACTGGGGCGGACATCAGCTGAAAGAGGGGGACAAACCACAGCTGTGAGCATCATAACAGCATGGAATGGTTTGGGTTGTAGGGACCTCAAAGCTCACCCAGCTCCAACCTCTGCCACGCACAGGGACCCCTTCCACTGGAGCAGCTTGCTCCAAGCCCCTGTGTCCAACCTGGCCTTGAGCACTGCCAGGCATGGGGCAGCCACAGCAGACTCGTGGCCTGCTGCTGCAGGTCTAAGAGGTGAGCTGTCTTCTCTCGGGCTGCAATGCTCCCCTCTGCAGAGGAGCAGGCACATGTCACTGCAGAGCTCTCAGTGCTCTTACCAAGGCAGATGGGCGGTTTTCCTGTCCAGCTGCCATCTGCTTTGCAAGTTCGATGCTCGGATCCTCCGGTGAGGTAGAACCCGCTCTGACAGGAATAGATCAAGGTGTAGCCCAGAGATGGCAAATCCAGAGCACCGACATTAGCGTGGGAGGGAGTCTCTGGCTGCTTGCAGTGGTGAGCTGAAAAGCACAAGGGAAACAGATGAGATTCACCACCCAGGTGTACACCAAGGCAGAAGAGTGACACCGCGACATCAGCAGGGACAGAAATCTCTTAGAAAAGCTGTTGTCAGCAAAAGCTGTCTCTGCTCACTGAGGAACACGATGCCACGCCATACCAGCCAGATGAATTCATGAGACTGCTTCCTGTGCTTTGCTGGCTGGTTTGTTCTTTCTGGCTAAAGCTCTCAGGGGATCCTTCCCTCAGTTCCAACTTCCATGAACAGAAAATGAGGCTTTTTGACTTGTAATGGAAAAAAGTCAAACCCAAATGATGTTAAGGACACTTTCCTCCTTCCTTTGAACTGCATCCCAGGTCTACTTGAAGACTAAAAACTGCCTTCAGGGGACATTAAGACCCAGTAAGTTAACCCAATGATTGCAGCAAGTGTGCTACAGATCTGATTTTGTGTAACTCCTCTTCATGGGACCACTGTTCCAGTGACAATTTGCACCCACCTGTCCATAGGGTCACACAGTGAGCCCTCAGAAGCGTGCCACACTCATCCGTTCCTGTAACTACTCAATAACTTTCAAGATGTGGCCACAAAAATCAAAGCTGAGCTTGTCCAGCTCCCTGTCACCAGACTGAGCATGTGCTCACACTGCTCTATCAGGTCCTGCTGAAGACCTGCCTTTCCTTGAGGACTTTCAACACACAACAAATCACAGAGATTCGAACCTCCCTCAGTGTAAAACTGCCCTGTCTGTAGCTCTCAAGCTGCTCATGAATGAGAACAAATCCTCAGCAGCCTTCACGAGGCATTATCTTCACCCTTGCTTTACAGAGGATGAAATATAAAGCCAGACTAACCCGAACCTGTGTGGTCTGGGACCTCTGGCAGTGAGTGCGCAGCACAGCTCAGAGATGGAGCTCCGCACGCATTAGCAGTAACTTCATCCAACAATGTGCTGTGGGTGGAGAAAGCTTTACACAAATCCCAAAGGCAACACCTCAGCAGACCTTACTGGCACAGGTAAGCCAAAAGCATCTTCTCTTTCAACACCCCCAGCACCCCCTTTCCCCTGATGCTATGTGCCAGAGCTTTCACAGCCGGTGCCTCAGTTGGGTTGCTCAAACAATAAGCACCTATGGGGTTTGTTAGTGGAAAATATCTCACCAATAAACCACCTCGCAAGGGAGAGGCAAAAGCTTTTTAATACTTAGGATACAGAGGCCGTGATGGATATTACCACTTAAACACATTAAATTAAACTCCTTCTGGTGTAGCTGGGAAAAGATGATGGACGGCTTAAAAGAAAGAGCAACACGTTATTAAAGATGAGGAGAAACACTGCTCTGCTCGAGAGCCCTTCTGGCTAAATGTTAACCTGGGTCCCTGGAGCGCGAGTTCACATCTCAGCCATCAAACGTGTTTCCAGAAGCACCTGAAACTATGTCTCCGAGGAAGGAACAAGTCAGAAAAACCCATCTGCAATCAGAAGCAGCTGCTGGTGTGGTCACTTCGGGACAGAGCAGCTGCGTGATCCCCCTTCTCTTCAAGAACGTGTTTTCCCAGAGCTCCCCCACAGATTCCCAGCAACTTGCACAGTAAAGCACAGCAGCCAAGGAAGGCAACAGCACAGGGAACAGCATCGGTTTCCTTTGGCCAAGCCTCCCCCAAGACTTACGGACGCAGTCAGGCTGCACGCCGCTCCACGTCAGGTTGGGGAGGCAGGTCCTGGTGGTGGAGCCCTGCAGTAGGTATCCCTTCTGGCACTTGAAGAAGATGATGCTTCCCACCTGTTATAATGGAGACAAATCTCTGAACGTGCCAGCCCAACGTGGCTCACCCGTGACTGCAGTACAGAAATACTCCTATCACTTTTTCATCTCCTGTATGCTGGAGAGGGCAGTCACCTGCTCGCTGCTCTCACTGCCCTGCCAGCCTGGTGTTGAAAGCTCCCAGAGTTCCTGGAGAGCAGCAGCTTTAACTGTGCAGGGAGTTCCTTTCCTTCAGTGATACAGGCAAAGCTGCTTTGCCATTTGAATATATCAAAGCCAGCTTCAAACACAGGTGCTATTAGAAAGAGGTGTGATTTCTGCCTCTCTGGCATGCACCTCTCAGAGTGGCAACCCTTGTAAAAGTCACAGTTACGGTGTCTCAGTACTAATTAAGCACTAGAATTAATTCATTAAACCCCAGGATTAAGATAACCAATTAGCAGCAAAACTGAAAGACCCACTCTGGAGGAGTAGCCATGTGAATCAACTATCCCAGCCCAGTCACAGCAGGGAAGGGACATCCACAGGGATAGTGGTGGAGGATGGAGATGGAACACCCTGGGGAATTGCTTTGTTTTTTTCTCTCCTTTCTACTTGATTTCATACCATAGAGGAGCTGAGATTAAGAAAACCACCTACAGAATTTGGTCTGAAAATTAATGGAAATTACGTCTCCAGTGTGAATACTGATTACACCAATAGCTACTAATTAGCACTGTAATTAATATCATAAATAACATATTGCTAGTTAATCCTATACGAACGCACTCCGGGGTCTAACAGAGCACGCTGGGATGTCCTGTTCAAGGAAGGACACCTTAATCCACATCTGGACTCAGACATAAGATAACCACAGCAAGGATTGGGGCACAGCTGAGGGATCCTACTGCTGCGGCAGTACCTGGTAGCCCTGGGAATTGTTCTGCATCCCAAAGAGAGGAACGCCAGGGTCCGCGCATGTCGTGAGGCTGGGGTCTGCAAAGGAAAGAACAGAGCCAGTGTTCTAGAGGGGTTGTGGAAGCCACGTCAGAGCTTCCCTTGCTCTCCACGTAAAGACCATGTTGTGCCTTTGCAACAAGACAGAAATATTTTGCTACCAAAGGAATACACAGCAACAATGAAAAGTACATGGATCTTTTTGTTTCTTAAATCCCTGCCTGCCTCAACACAAACTAACCAGAGGCACTCTGTCACCTGGGAGAAAACAAAAACAGAAGTCTTGCGTCAGGAACAACTCTTCCTTTCCCCTGTTCTATACCATGAGTGAAGCACCTGGCTCATGAGGGCTGTGCCTTCTGCTTCTCCTGCACCCAGGGCTGCGGTCACCTCTCCTCTCCATGCCTTGGTCATTGCCTTCATCCTTCTGGGCTCAGCTCAGCCATTGCACCTTGGAACCTCGTTGTCCCCCAGTGATAGAAGGGGCCTGGAAATTTCAATGCACCTCAGACACATAATCTCTCTTTATGCCTTGTTTGGTCTCAATCTATCAGAAGATGAACATACACAATTCAGAAGGAATACCTGCTGCTACTCCTCTAGCATCTATCACTGTCTTTTCTTCCCAGCATGTTGACAATAGCAGGACATCAATGGAATTAAGGAAGAGATGCATTGTCATTATTATAGCACCCCAAACTTCTGTCTCAAAGGCGGTTCAGAAGCAGCAGGTTCTCTGCTCCCTGGGATCACAGGATTGAGCTACTCTGCAGTGCTGGCCACAGGGATGCTCTGGTACCCAGTCAGGGGTGGCTGCCTTAACAGAGAGCTGGATCTCAAGGAAATCAGATGAGAGTCTGCTCCGGATTCCCAGCCTTCCTTCTTCAACTTGCTCAACACTGCTATGAGAAAGCTCATGAGCCCTACAACAAACCCCTCCCTAAATTACTCAGAATACTCCTATTGACAGGACTGTACAAGACAAGAAATAGCGTAAGGAAAGTCTCCACAATCCAACAACGCAGGACTGAAGCAGCCTCTCACTATGTCCTGCAGCTACAGCACACTGGAGCACAATATCTGCACCTAAAGGGCATGGTGACTTATTTTTATGCCTTTATTCTTTATGCTCTGACTAATCAATCTCCTCACACTTGTTGGTGGTGTTCACAGGTCCTTGGAGCTGCAGTGAGTAACTAACAAGGGATACAAAATGTGGCCAGTGCGGGGCTGTGAAGCACAAGCTAATTCATCTTCCGTCACTCAGTCCTGCTGAGCTTTTGTCATTTATCACTGATGCAGTTTCCACTGAAGCCCCCAGATAAATCAGTGTCCACAATGAATAAAGAGCCCCCTCGCTGGATGAGGTAGCAGGTGATGGATGGCAGAGAGTAGAGGGGCAGAGCCTTGTCTCCTGGCTGCACTGGGGGGTCTGTAGCTCTGGCAGTCTAATGGATCTCAAAATTGGGTGAGATGTGAATAAATACAACACTTTGTGTTCAGCTGCTTGTGTCAGCGCTGACTCTGCAGGTTAAGGTTTCATAGACACCCCAGTCTTCTCCCTACTCATAGTTTGTTTTAGGGAGACAAATTGTAAGTATGTTTCAGCAGCAGGAACAGCTGTATTTGCTGGCTTCAATCCCAGACAGCTGGTTTGGGTTGGAAGGGACCTTAAAGCTCCTCCAGTTCCAACCCCTGCCACAGGCAGGGACCCCTTCCACTGGAGCAGCTTGCTCCAAGCCCCTGTGTCCAACCTGGCCTTCAACACTGCCAGGGATGGGGCAGCCACAGCTTCTCTGGGCACCCTGTGCCAGCGCCTCAGCACCCTCACAGGGAATTGCTTCTGCCTAAGAGCTCAGCTCAGTCTCCCCT